>CP139506.1:335437667-335736973 GCA_021014915.2 Artemisia tridentata subsp. tridentata
TAAACCCTAATCAAAACACACATTCTTGATTCTTCTTATTCCCACGGGTAACAGTAGGATCCTGGGCCACCTTTCATTTCATCTTTGTCTTTTAATTTAGCTAATGGTAATAGTTTGAAAAACAGACGTGGCAAACAAAAACACGCAAACAATGAATCCAAATGACAACAAAGGTATGTTTTTTAATGTTTTCACATATCAGTTGATGATTCGTTGTACAATAATTAGTAACAGGCTTTTGATCTATAAATGGTGATGTTTGGGGTTGTTGTTACCGATTCTAATGTAAAGCTGTGTGAATTTATTGTTGAATAAAGCTGTGTGAAGTTTTAATTGATTCAAGTTTATGCTTTAACAGGTTCAAAGACAAAAATCCCTAGGTCCAAATTCAAAATCATTTCCAACAAGGTATATACTAAAGTTGTTATGTGTTTGTGGCTGAAGTTGTATACCTTAATTATACCATTAATTAAATTTTTTGAAACAAATGGTATGTTGAACTTTTAGGAGGTATGGGAAAACACAGATTGGAAGAGAAAGAGCCCTTTCTATTTCTCTAGCGATGAAGAATCTGGTGATGCTGACACAGAAGGTGTGAATTTATTGTTGAATGTAAAGCTGTGTGAAATTTTAATTTATTCAAGTTTATGCTTTAACAGGTTCAAAGGCAAAAATCCAAACAACAACAACAACAACAAACCCAATCCCGCCGGGGCAGGGTATGGGGGAGGTAGGCTGTAGACAGACCCTACCCCTACCCCAAGGTAAACCCGGGAGTAGAGAGGCTGCTTCCAAAGAGACCTCCGGCACTAGGTCCAAATTCAAAATCATTTCCAACAAGGTATACTAAAGTTGTTATGTGTTTGTGGCTAAAGTTGTATACCTTAATTATACCATTAATTAAATTTTTTGTAACACATATGGTATGTTGAACTATTAGGAGGTATGGGAAAACACAGATTGGAAGAGACAGAGCCCTTTCTATTTCTCTAGCGATGAAGAATCTGGTGATGCTGACACAAAAGGGGTAATAATGGTCCATTTAATAAGTGTTGTTTCGCTACCTTTATCACATTCTCAAGACTTAATCCATTATATATACTCGTTCATGCTTGTAGGTATAAAAATAAATTTACTCAGGATATTGTCTTGGGACTGCCGTATAATTAAGAAGATGTACCAACCGATGGCCGTGAAGAAGACTTCTCGTACATTAAATGTGTTGAGAATTATGTAAAGGTGGTGATCATCTCGACTATTATGAACTAGAGGATAATTAGTTTAATATGGTACGTAGTAGCAGTTATGAGTAAGAAGATGTACGTTGTATCAACCAATGGCCGTGAAGAAGACTTCTCGTACATTAAATGTTGGGCCGTGAAGAAGACTTCTCGTACATTAAATGTTGTGTTGAGAATTATGTAAAGGTGGTGATCATCTCGACTATTATGAACTAGAGGATAATTAGTTTAATATGGTACGTAGTAGCAGTTACGAGTAAGAAGATGTTGTATCAACCGATGGCCGTGAAGAAGACTTCTCGTACATTAAATGTGTTGAGAATTATGTAAAGGTGGTGATCATCTCGACTATTATGAACTAGAGGATAATTACTTTAATATGGTACGTAGTAGCAGTTCTGATATTTAATTTGGATAAATGTAATTATTAATGGTGCAGTAACTGGTAACTAGTGTAGTTTAACTCTGTATCTATTATATAACTGTAATGATAGTATTTTGGTTTGTTAAATGGTAGCAATTTGTGTTCTTGATGTGATGATTGCACAGTTAGATTTTATGGTAGCAGTTTCTGTTGTTGATTTGATGATTGCACATATTTATTTAATGGTAGCAGTTTGTGTTCTTCATTTTTCATGTTGGTTTATGATTTAATGGTAGCAGTTTGTGTTAAATGGTGTCAAGTTGTGTTCATGATTTTGGTGTAATTGTGTAAATTTGAGTTCTTGATTTGATATGCAGTTTGTGTTCTAGATCTTTGTTCTAGATCTTGGTTCATGATTTGCGATTAAGATAATGATATATAACATTTGGAGCCAAAATTTTGATAATGGTAGCAGCTTGTGTTCTTCATTTTTCATGTTGGTTTATGATTTAATGGTAGCAGTTTGTGTTAAATGGTGTCAAGTTGTGTTCATGATTTTGGTGTAATTGTGTAAATTTGAGTTCTTGATTTGATATGCAGTTTGTGTTCATGATCTTTGTTCTAGATCTTGGTTCATGATTTGCAATTAAGATAATGATATATAACATTTGGAGCCAAAATTTTGATTTTTTCAAGTTTATGCTTTACTAAACAGGTTCAAATTTAAGGCAAATTTTTAAAATAATTCAATTGTTATTTTGAAATTAGAATTTGGAGCCAAATTTTTGATCCAAAATTTTGAAATCGCCTAATTAATTAGAAGCGGGTACCAAGAATAAGGTACGATTCATCTTCTTCCTATACCCTCTTTTCTCTCCTTAAAAAAAAAAAAAAAAAAAAAAAAAAAAAAAAAAAAAAAAAAAAAAAAAAAAAAACCTGCAAAGAAAACACAATAATCAATTCTTATATCACCATTACTCTCAAATCCAGAATCATTTTCTTGTACCCATTGTTACTCGAGAGTCATGGGAATTCAACCCATTGTTGATAATCATCTTTTGCTTCCTGCTGATAATGAACATGATGATAACAACATAGACTATGAATCCGAAAAGTATTCTGATGAGGAAGATCTAGATGCGCCTGGAACCAACCAATCAGATCGGATACTAGCTAAGAGAGGCATGACCAGGCTATTTAAGTTTCGCATGAAATATGGCAACCCTGGTGGAATAAAGCTCAAGGTAACCTTCGATGCATTGAATAGGGTATCAGGGCTACACAGAGCACTGTTTACGAGTTTTTTAGGAGATCTGGTTCGTGAGCACATAGGTTTGAAGAATCTTTCCTGGAGGAATGTGAATAAAGAAGAAAGAGATAAACTATGGACTGACATCACTGTACATATATACTACTGTATTTTTTAACCCAGTACTACATAATTTTATCTATGCAGTTACATTATGTGCAACTAATTAACAACATTGGCTTAATCTTTGCAGCGATATTTTGATGTTGACGTGACATTCAGAAAATTGGTAATGACTCGTCTTGGTAAACTGCTAAGGAATTTCAGAACGAAGCTCAGAGAAGAATACATTTTGCCCCACCTAATTACACCTTCCAAACTGAATGAAGTCCCGGCCAAGTATAGTCGATTTGTGAAATCAGAAGACTGGGTCGAGTTTGTAAACAACACGACCACCGATGAATACAAGGTTTTAATTAGTCATCTTTATTTAAGTCTATATGTCATTTCATAATTTTCAGTTTGCAGCATTACCACATGTAAACGCCTTATGATTTTGTGTTTTTAGAAGATAGCTGAAAAAGCTAAAATGTCGCGTTCCAAAAATATTTATCAGCATAAAATGGGACGAGGTGGATATGTTTATTTGAAAGAGAAAATGGTAAGATCACATGTGTATGCACCTTTTCATATTTTCGTTTATCTTGTTTTAACTTTACATGTGTATGCATTTGATGTTTATTAGATCAAAAATAAAGAGATTGAAGCAGATGAAGAACCCCCGCGTGGTATAATGTGGTTGAAAGGAAGGGTAAACAACGATGGCGAATTTCCAGATGATGAGATCACATCAGTGGGAGATACACTTGTAAGTTTGACTGCAAATTCTATTATTATGCTTATATACCAGCAGGATTAAATGTGTACTAGCAGTAGTAAATTGTGTACTAGCAGTGGTAAACACTAGCCATATTTGTAATTGAAGTTCATGAGCATCACTAACTCCATCTGAGCAGCATTGACACAAATAAGAGCATCAATTACTCTAACAGCATCTAGAAGACTTTTAATCCCAACATTTCCTATATTTTTTTTTGCAGAAAGAATCTGATGACCAGATCAAGAAATTGTCCAATGAGATTACAGAAACAAAAAGAATACTTACTCAACTGATGGCACAGTTGAGTCAACAAGGGGTGCAGTTAAATTTGTCATCTCAATTGCCAGTAGCCTCAAATGCAAGCCAACAAGGGTCTACAGATTCCCAATCGCAAGGAAATGTGTCTCCAACACAAGGAGTACCAACAGTATGTATTTCAACATGTTTCTTGTTATTCTTTTGTTTATACAATGTAACGTGTTTTATATATACATATAGGAACCTGCTAAAACTGTCGGACCTAAGAAAAAGCCTAAGTCACGACAAAACGGGCCTCCAGATTCCCAATCAGAACAAAATGTGTCTCCAACACAAGCACTGCCAACAGTATGTATTTCAACATGTTTCTTGTTATTCTTTTGTTTAAATAATTTCTGATATATGTACATGCAAAAATTCTTTTTTTAAGCCATTTAACTGCAAACTGTGGCACTTAAAGAAATCAAATATCGTTGCTTTGGGTACATACACGTGTTTTTTCAACGTACATATATATAATTCTTGATATATAATTCAATGTTTGATACAAGCGTCTTTTGTTACTACAGGTTACACTGCCAACTACAATGCAAAAGAAAAGTGACAACAACTGTGGACCAACAGCACCATCGAAGCGCAAAAGTAATGTCTCTATTGAAGCCGTAAAGCAAGCTATGCCGACGAAGAGTCAAAAGTCTTTAAATTATGGTACTTGAGAATTTGATTATGTACGACATTACAATTGTATATTCTGTTCAGTTATATACATTCGAGTTTTATTCAATTTCAAATTTCTTTTTGTTTATGATTCTGTTTTATATATATATAATATACTCATTCCAGCAGCACTAGCATAGTACTAGCAGTAGCAACTCTGCTCCAACAGTACTAACTTAAAAATACAAGTAATAACCCTGTGACTAAAAGATGCAGTCATGTATTATGGTCACGCTTATCAACATTATTGGTCACTCTTTGTTTAATTCGATGTGTGACTAAATATTACAAAAGGCCACACAAACATAAAATTCAAGTGGCCATTGGATGATCAATAGTCACACAAAATACAAATTTCTTCACTTTAAACAGCATATGGTCACACTTATTAACACTTTTGGCCACTTTATGCTTAAGTGTATGTGACTAAATACCCAAAACAAACATGCTTTGTGTGACTGAATATTACAAAAGGCCACACAAACTAAATATTCATGTGACCATTGGATGATCAATAGTCACACAAAATACACATTTCTTCACTTAAAACAGCATATGGTCACACTTATTAACACTTTTGGCCACTTTATGCTTAATTGTATGTGACTAAATACCCAAAACAAACATGCTTTGTGTGACTAAATATTACAAAAGGCCACACAAGCTAAATATTCATGTAACCATTGGATGATCAATAGTCACACAAAATACACATTTCTTCACTTAAAACAGCATATGGTCACACTTATTAACACTTTTGGCCACTTTATGCTTAATTGTATGTGACTAAATACCCAAAACAAACATGCTTTGTGTGACTAAATATTACAAAAGGCCACACAAACTAAGAATTCATGTGACCATTGGATGATCAATAGTCACACAAAATACACATTTCTTCACTTAAAACAGCATATGGTCACACTTATTAACACTTTTGGCCACTTTATTCTTAATTGTATGTGACTAAATACCCAAAACAAACATGCTTTGTGTGACTAAATATTATAAAAGCCCACACAAACATAAAATTCAAGTGGCCATTGGATGATCAATAGTCACACAAAATACAAATTTCTTCACTTTAAACAGCATATGATCACACTTATCAACACTTTTGGCCACTTAATGCTTAATTGTATGTGACTAAATAACCAAAACAAACATGCTTTGTGTGACTAAATATTACAAAAGGCCACACAAACATAAAATTCATGTGGCCATTGGATGATCAATAGTCACACAAAATACACATTTCTTCACTTAAAACAACATATGGTCACACTTATGAACACTTTTGGCCACTTTATGCTTAATTGTATGTGACTAAATACCCAAAACAAACATGCTTTGTGTGACTAAATATTACAAAAGGCCACACAAACTAAGAATTCATGTGACCATTGGATGATCAATAGTCACACAAAATACACATTTCTTCACTTAAAACAGCATATGGTCACATTTATTAACACTTTTGGCCACTTTATGCTTAATTGTATGTGACTAAATACCCAAAGCAAACATGCTTTGTGTGACTAAATATTACAAAAGGCCACACAAACTAAGAATTCATGTGACCATTGGATGATCAATAGTACACATTTCTTCACTTTAAACAGCATATGGTCACACTTATTAACACTTTTGGCCACTATTTTTTAAATTGTATGTGACTAACTCGAAAAAAACAACACACGATGTGTGACTAAATCATCACAAACGTCACATTTATTATATTTTCGTGTGGCCATAGGATGGGAAATAGTCACACATACTGATGAATCCAACAAAACTTGTGCCTAATTAGTCACACATATTCGGGTTTTGGTCACTCTTTTTCGATGAAAATGGCCACAAACTAAACAATGTGACCATATGATACCTATGGTGGCGCGACTTTTTGTCACACACACCCAAAAAAACGTGTGTGACTATATGCATATAGTCACGCATTTCCAGTGTGACGATAGGCAGAATCTGTACCAGTGAATAATGGATCAAAATTAGATATCAAGAACATTCGTACTTATCATGAGCAAAGAGTGCTCGAAAGAAAGATAGGTAATTGTACGAACAAAGAAACAAACTGTTATCAACCGATGCAAATGGAAGGATCAATGAATTAAAACAATAGTGAGTAGATTTAGATATCAATATTATTCGTACTGGTATGAGCAAGGAGTGCTCGAAAGAAAGATTTGATATTCGTACGAACAAAGAAGCAAACGAAAGGGTGTGTAAAAGAGAAGCCAATGACTCAAGTTTACGCAAATAGAAGAATCATAATTTATCACAATAGTAAAGAGAAGAGATATAGAATATCAATACGAAGTAATTCAATTAACCGAGAGAATCAATTGAATCAAAACAATAGCTAAAAGAGGCCAATACTGAAAGACAGAATTCTAAATGAGGTTCAATAATAATGAGACAGACAATATTCATTACGAATGTCAAATGAGAATGAATAATGAAAATCCATATCTAAGAAGGATAATAAACATCATGATTGTTAAGAGAGATTAAGTGAAATGGACAAGAATTGAGAAAGCAATAAGCATTACAATTTGTTAAATGAGAACAAATGAGATAGACAATAAATGTGAAAGCAAACGATAAATGAGGAAGACAATAAATGTCACGGAGGAGATCAAACAATAAATGATGAAGTCCATAAATATTACGAATGTTAAATGATAATAACTGAGAAAATAAATAAATGAGAAGGACAATATGCATCTCGAATGCTAAATGAGAAGAAATGAGAATGAATAATAAATGAGAAAGACAACTGACAGCACGAATGCTAACTGAGAGTAAACAATTAATGAGAAAGGCAATAAGTGACAAAGACAATAAGCATTGTGAATGCTAATTGAGAATGAATGGGGACCAACAATAAATGAGAAAAGCATTACGTTGTAAGCATGCATGTTAAATGAGAACAAGCATAAAATGAGAAAGACATTGAGTATTACGAAAGTTGATTGAGGATAAATGAAAACAAATAATAAATGGTAAAGTCAATAAATATCACGAATGTTGATTGAGTAAGATCCGTATTTGGCTCCTCGAGCTTTACTCTGCTCCAATGAGATTATAGGTTGGCCATCACAGCTCGTGTAATATCTCTCATGATGTGCCATGTGTGTCACCAGCGATGGGATACTGTGGTGGATAGGCTCTTTGTTGATAAACTCTGGTCGGGTGGGAGGAGTAGGTGTAGTAGTGGTTCTCCTCCTCGTCTTCCGAGGGGTTCTTCTTCGAGTGAGTGATCTTCTGGTTTAGGTTCGCACTCCATAGTCTTGTCCTCGAATGGCTCTGTCTCACTATCGGACACCAATAAATAGGTCGGTGAAGTGAGTGTCAGAATGGTGGCCGACAAGTTCTCCAACTTGTCCTAGGAATCGAAAAATAGCATTAAGTTAGGGTAAACATTGCTGTCAAGTTTCGGCGTTACCTTCCTGGCGGCGTAATTCTTCAAAACCAAAAGGAGTGAAAAAGAATGAGATATTATAAAGTTGTGTTCCGAAAGTAGGTGTTCCAAGGCGGCACGTTAAAGTCAAGTTCTAATCAATTGGCGTGTCTTTAGGCGATGGTTTACAAGGCGATGTAGATGTTCCATGAGTATGAGACGAATGTTCAAACTCGTCTCTGAAGACAGATAGTAAGACAATCGAGGGAATTCGATAGACTATAACAGGTTTGTGTAAAATGATGTTATGAAAGATCATGAAAAGTTTTAGCGAATCATGGAATTACTCGCAATGTTTTGAAATTAATTGAGACCATTGTTTTACTCACAATGTCTTGAAAACAAATGAGATCATTGTGTTATCCACAATGTCTTAGGAAAGTCTTAGAGATCATTAAAATGTAAGTGTAGGTATGTGATCGGGTAAAACAGGGTTTGACCTGAAGTTCTGGAAACGAGTATAAGAGATCAAAATCAATCAAACGTTTATATAAACAATCTTTTATATAAATAAATAGTGATCAAAAGTCAATCAAGTGTATATATAAATATTCTTTATATATAAATATAATAATGGTGCATAAAATTACGCATAAATGTTTGGAAAGTGTAAGCGCACGAAAAGTGTAAGGCAATGCTAAGTGGAGTAGTTAAAATATAAGAAGTGGTTATAGTCTAGGTATAAAAATGCAACCTGGTTCTCTATAGCCATGGCTCTAGTACCAATCTGTAACACCCCTAAAATATTGCAGCGGAATGTAATATCATTGGGGTGTTACTTATTAGTACAACAGTCATAATCATAGAAAATGACTCTAAATGAGACGTTTTAAAATATTATCAATCGATCAAAATAAAACATCAGAGTTTACAAGAGGTCCCAAGTAATTTTAGAAAACATAATGTATTAACATAAAAGTTTTTAAAAGTTTATCGAATGATAACATTATGTAAGCCATTAAAACATTCTTCGTGCGACTTCATGCTTGCCAAATACCTAAAGGACCTGAGATAAAACATGCTAAAAAGTCAACACAAAGGTTGAGTGAAATTCATAGGTTTATAATTAAATAATGGACCACAAGATTTTAAGTTTAAAAGACAAATGATAAAGCAGTTATTATTGCACTAAGCTCATGACACTCAAAACGTTAACTGGGTGTATCATAGAGATGATAATAAAGCCCTAGTAGTAGGTAATTTGCCATTTTACCTAGGTATTCAAATATAGTGAGTTTGTGATATCCATCTGATCAACACAAACGGGATTCGTCAATCCCAATAGGCCTATTCACAATATTTGCGCTCACATGGAAATGATTAATGCTTCATGATGCTAGGGACTTATTTTTGGCAATAACGGTACTTAGGCAATAATACATTAAGGTAAGCATACAATTCAAAGTACTTGTGTCCAAATTGTAAAATATCATGTATCTCCCCCAATGGGTTTATAAACAATTTAAAGAGTTAAAGTGGGGCTATGAACTCACCAACGATGAAGTAGTAGTAGAAACGGAAGTGTGCAAGTCGAGTAAAGTCACAAAAGTCACAAACGGCCTAAATAAAATATAACACGACTTAGGCTCGGGTAAATAATATATGACGCTTATACAAAAATGTTCATACAGTAAATAAACTTATAATACCTTATGGTAATTTAGTTAGGAGTTTTATAACAAGTCGCGGTTCGAAAAGATATTTATTTATGTTTATATGGGTTAAAATTACAAAGTTGTTAGAATTTTAATAAAATTTCCGCACAAATCGGGCCGCCATTTCTAAACTGTAAAGGGTAAAATTATGAACTTTATATGCTTGGAAAGGTATAAATCTATACATCTTAAAAATCAAGGCCTCACCTAACTGAGAGCTTCATAGCAAGGGTGAAATTACTAATTTACCCCTGTGTCTCTATGCAGGAAAATCCAGCCTGCAGTTAGGCTTACCAAAATGAGTACATCTTTTTATCAACAGACCATATGGACCTAAAACCAACGGAAAACGTTTTCTACATGTCTTAGCTCAAACTTTTATGTTTTGACCAACATAAGGTTCTGGGTAAAATTTTAGAGCAATTGGCCTTACAAAACTGATATACATTTCTGGATAACTTTTAGTGTAGATTTTCTCAAATATTCATCGTGATGTTTTAGGATGCAAGGCTTTCGGAAAAATGACCCTGAGACATAGTAATAACTCACTATATTTTTCTTTTTGAGTCAAGACTCACTGAGATAAAATGGGTGAGTTGTTTTTCAACAGGTATTAATTTGGACAGATTCATCTTTTCAAAATAATGTTTTCTAAGGCTCATAAGCTATGTTTTTGTGTATAATTTGTAAAGATCAAACATTAAAATATTTTATTTATCTTAATATTCAATATTCTCAGAAGTATAATAATTTTTACACAAAAATTATAAGTGTTTAACATACATGTATTTGGTGAAAATAGATTAAACATCATAAAAACTATTACAACTCTTGCATTTACCAACACAATCAAACCTAACTACCTATCTAAAACCTTATAATCCTATGAAAACTTGATCAAATCTTCCAAATAATCAATGTAAGAGTTGTTTACTTCTATCTTAGTAATGCTATAAATAAATCAAAATATGAAGAGTTTGAATGAAAAGGAAATGTTAGGAACTAACTAGTACTCTTGGACCTTCAAGTCTAGCACTAATGTAACCAAGAAAACTAAAGTCCAAGGGTGCCTTTGGTCTTGGAAACCCACGGCAGCAGCAGCAATAAGAGGAAGAGGAGAGCAAAAGTGGAACCTAGTTTTGAGATCCAAGATTTAGTGGTTTGCATGTAGCTAGTTTTGATCAAGTGGTTTTGGTATATATATGGGAAGTAAGTAGGATGAATGAGCACAAGTGTCACAAGACACTCTCACTTAAACACCACCTCATGAGGAGGTGGTAATAGTTGGTGATTTTTTTGCATAAAATGTACCATTTAGTGTATAGTTTGATCCCGGTAGTTGCAAACGTGGAGTTTTTAAGACGCGAAACTTAAAATCAGGTAACGTAAAAATACAAAACTCACAAAAACATTAAAACTTGACATCAAAATCTATTTTGATATTTTAGGTGATCTTTGAGATTGTTGGGTGATTAATTGGTGTTTAAAAATTGAAACCGCACAAAACGCAAAATGTGCAAAATTTAGGTAAAAGTGAAAAAGTAAAAATAGAATATTTAAAATATGATTGTATGGAACCAAAATGCATAAAAATATATATATATTGAGTATTGTAAGGTGTCGATTTGAGTTAGATGTACGTTTAACGACGTACGCGGAATAACCTATCTAGTTATTCGTAAGAGTGAATTTACTTAAAATAAAAATATTTAGTAAAACTAAATAATTAAATAATGACCTCAAAATTGTGAATTGTTACATGTGATATCACTGGTGATAGCACCTTTCATATCACCGGTGATAGCACCTGTCATATCACAGGTTCCTCCATCTCCATCACTGATTCGACAAATAGAAGAAAACCGACACACTTATGATATCACCTATGATATCAAAGGTTCCTACAAAAGCTTAAAAACATGAGAATGAGATACATTGCAAGGATCCTTCTCATGAAATGAATGACCAAAAGAAGCTGATGATAGAAAAGGTGTTAAACTGAAAACAAGAGATGTTATGATGCTTCTGTTAGACTTGTGGTGGATTTTTCTATTTAATGGATACATTGTGCATGTTTCGATAGGTTTTACATCTGGATTTGAAAATATCTATGGTTGAATCAACAAACTAAAAAAGCTATGGTTGAAGAAAGCACAACATCTTTATAAACAAACTGAAGAAGCTCATACACCTGTGATATCACACATGATATCACAGGTGATACAATATCACCTGTGATATCACCTGATATCACATGATATCACCTGTGATATCACACATGATATCACCTGTGATATCACATGTTCCCCAATCATTACCACTGATTCAACAAAAAGAAGAAACACTAATATCACTTGTGATATTTCAAAAACATAGTTAATGTTTATTTAGTTGTTGTGATATCCTATTTAATGTGTGTTTTATCACCATATTTTACAGCTTCTAATAGTGTGAAATCCAATGATGCGGCTTAATATGTGTTTGTTGTTATGTTTGAATTTATGTTTTTACAACTGGTAATGAAATCTTTTGGTTGGTAATATAAAATGCTAATGATAATAGTCTATGTTCTCTACATAAAGGTGTTATCAATTGGAATACCCAACTAAGAACATGAATTATCACAAAAGATAATCAACTTCATATAAAATGTTAATGATTATGGTTTTGGTTCTCTACATATATGTGTTATCAATTGTGATACTAAACTGAGAATATAAAATATACATTCTTACCAAATGTGATAATGAATTTAGTATTTTACCAAGTGTATATGAAAGAAATAATAAACATCACTTGTCATATTTTATCGCCGGCTCAACATTCGGCTTCTATATCGCCTGAAACATAAAAATACTTTTCTTCGCCTTTACATATGAGTGATATCACGTATGATAAAGTAATAAAATATGACATTCATTTTGGTATTTTACATATGAGTAATATCATTGGTGATAAAGTAATAAAATTTAATTCTTGTATTATATATATGGGTAATATCACAGGTGATAAATCAATAAAATAACTAAAAGTAAACATCATTTATGTGTCTTGAATATTTTCTTCATTTTGGTGTATTATCACTTGTGATAATCAAGCTATAAAATTAATAAAGTATAATATCACAAATGATAGATCAATTAAGTGTCACTTGTATCAAACGAGTAAGTTCGGGGCCGCGAGTTGCAGCGGAGCCAGTTTAGTTATAACGTTCAAAACTAAATTATGTTAACGTCAACAGTTTCACTACATTTCATAACCTATACTATGATCTATTTTATGTTTTCAATCAAGGTACAAGTGGGTGTTTTGTCTAAAGAAGAAAAATGAAAATTGATATTAATTATAACTTTTAAATTATAGACAAAGAATAATTTAAAAGAGCTACACAATGTCTGGTTTTACTTTAGAGAAGCTAAATGAACCAACATTCCATAAGATTCCACAAATAATTGGAAAAAAGAAACATATTACCAAACAGTAAAAGTGAAAAGCAAGTTGAGTTAACCTGCTTTTATCTCAGGGCTGCTTGTACCACCAAAGATTTAAAACCAACAATATTGTTAATTACCAGCTGATTTAAGTATCGCTGTGTGTAAGTCGATTCTTAATGCACTATCAAACAGCCATTAAATGTAATAGAAAAACAAGCAATCAATTCACGGTATTATGGAAGGCCGTCACCATAAGCAGTAAAGGCAAGCACGTAGCTATTGACCTTGCAAGTGTCAGTATTAATATGACTTGTAATTCTTTAAGACTTGGAATCTTGAAATCTTCCAAATGTAACCAAACACAATTTCCTTTCCATCTTCACTACCAAACACACCATCTTGAATACAACTCTTACTACTTGATTGGTGTCACTAGTTCAATATATCAAGAGAAACTTTAATGCTTGATTCATGTCTTCAAAACTTTTACTTCACTTCCGTCAACAACTTTAATGAGGAACCCAATTTGAAACATAAGATAAATTTTGTTAATTTTTTAAAAATATATAAAAATAGAAGAAATATCTACTGGGATCCAAACTGAACTAAGGGAGATTTGAATGCTAAAAGCCTAAGATACGTAAAAGGTATAGTTTATCAGAAAAAGGCCCTTTAAAAGAAGAACATCATGTCTATACATTGCATAAGCTCACAATATATTTAACTATTTTTTACAAAGACGGATATAGTGCAATGGGTATAATTTATATGATTAGCGGGGTCATGGGTGATGCAGCTTTTCAATCCTGAAGTTGTGATTGTAATACTACAAACCTCCTGTCAAACTGGCTATAAATTAAGATTATAGACATAAAGGTTACAACAGCTCACCCGCTATAATAATCCCGCGGCAAGTAGATCTCCTTTAGAGGACCAAACTGTCCAAATGGCCTCCACAGATCCTCTGGCCTGCATCATAAGACACATCAGTATTCTATTAGCAATCAAAACCACTTACGACTATGCTTAAATAAGCAAGCCTATATTCAGTGCAAAGAAATATCAGGTATTCGGGTTGATGCACATATTAAAAACCAGTGCAATTACAGGTCATGTTTGCACAAAGGTACGAAAACAAACAAAGCTTTGTTTTCTCTTCACTGATATAAACGGGAATAATTGTCAAAGTGATTCAATTATAATAACAGCAGAATGTTCACTTACAGCTAAAATAGTTTATAATCTTGAAATATCCATCAATATGATATCAGAATGATTCATAGATATGATTTCAAAGAGACTGGTAATTTCATTTACTTGTGTAATTTTGGTCTATATTTTGCCATGACAAATTCCCTAAGTGATTTAACCTAAAGGGAAACAAATTCGTATGCAATACGTAGCATGATGAACTGAATTTATGGCTAATAAGAATGAGATGCGAGTTATCATAGTGGCTACTCAGTGCATACTAACGATTGTAAAACACTACCTGTAATCTTATTTTCTGGACTTGGTAAACCATATATTGCTGGAAATACCTGCAAGAGAGCTAATCATCGTGAATCACCAACAACTAGTACTCGTAATAAGCAATATACCAACTGGAAACTTTATTAGCAATAAAGACATGATATAAAAATCAATCAAAGCTAGACCCAAATAAAGTTGGCTATAACTCTATAAGATATTCGGACTCAGATATAAAGAAGAAAAACATTAAATAGCAGAGAATACCAGTGATAATCAATAAAATGACGTCACATGTGCAGAGTATCTGTAATTGTAAGTAGTTCTCAGCTCGGAACACCCATGGAGCTCCAATAGCCCATATAGCGTAACCTGACTAGAATCAAACAGAATTATGCTAATCTCCAAAATAACGAAAGTGCATTGAATTGAAAAAACAAGTAATGACACTTGCCAATAGTAGACAATGCAAAATGCTACCAAAGATGCTTGCACATTTCCGATGCCCGCATAAAGGAGCTTCGTTTGCTATATCAAGGAACCTACAGTAAAAAAGGAGATAAGTCATCCACATCACTGGCTAATATGGATCAATGTGCTGCAAAAAAGAAGAACTTCCTAATATGCACATTAAATATAAAATACCAATGAAAACATAATTTATGAGCTTCGTGTATCTAAACCTTATAGTTTTTAGCTAAATTTGAGGTTCAAGCAAGCCATTATTTCTAAGATAGACAAAGATGGTGTCGCAATATATGCATTTTCAAAATGGAATAGCCCAAATCAAGTGATGAAGATTATTCAGCAAGTTGGCGCATCAACCATGAGGGAGTTTTGAATCATGTCATCTCAATAGTTTAAAACACTGGTATAGTTTTTTTTTAGCAGGTAAAGCATAGCTTTAAATGGTTACTAAGGATGACAAAATTACTTATAAGAAAACTTAAACATGACAGTTTAAGACCTCTAAAGGTGGTTGAAAAGATATCACAAGGTGGTCTTGCAGAGATGGTTCTGCATACTTGTAATTCAAATGAAATCAGTGGAACGAGATAAACTTTTATTGTCAGTTAATAACCCTCCTAATATTATTTCCAGATATCAGCATACTTTTTTCGGGGCATAATACGTTCCTACTTCCTATTTCAAGAAACCTTTGAGCCCAAATTTCGCCTCCCATTAACTTATAAATAAATATATTGGTAACGAAGGCCATCACCATTTGTAGTTGGCCACCTTTTGTGTCAGTGGAGGCTCATTCGAGAGATTAGCCATATAATTGTATGTTCGGTTTGAGTAACCACACTCTGATTATACAATCCTAAATTCTATACTTCCAGATGATAATCAAACGCCCAAACATAATCCAGTAACGCCAACTAACAGAACCTAATCCAACCTTACAATAAAATTAATTATAAGTTACTCCAAAACGCTAATTCGTTAACTAAATATTTCAGTAGTAAACCTTTAATGTGTAAACAAAGGTTTTCTTTTTCATTTCATCAAACACTTGGAGTGCATTTCGTGTAAACCTCAAGTGTAGTGAAATATACACACTTTTTACCTTCAAGTTCTAAATCATCTGTATGACACTTGTATTCACATTACAAATAAGTCAAGAGATAATTATGGATCTAGTGCACAGAATGATTTTAATCACAACAAATAAATTATAATCTGACTTTGATTAATTGTTCATGAAGACCTAACAAAAAAATATGAATAAAATTGAACCAAGATTATGGTGGAGATTCAATCAATGGAGAAGAAATCACCGGCACTGGAGGAGCTGTAAGGCTAGCCTTCCCCGGATCTATTATCGGAGAAACCACGCGCCTTCGCCGGACAAGAAGCAACAATGAAAGTTTGTGAGAATTGAGAGAAAATGAAAGTGTGTATGTTTTAGAGAGAGAGAGAGAGGGAAAAAAATGTGAGAAGTAATAAAAAGCGGGTTCTATAAAATTAAGGTTTATATTATTAAATCTTAAATTAATCCCCACCATTAGATCAAACTAAATGAATGGTGGAGATTTGTCCCTCAGTACGCATCAAAATAAAAGTAAGCAAATGAAATTTTCTCTAAATAAGTAAAGTTACCGAATTCAATATTCACATATATCTGAAGTTATCGACTTTTACAAGTTGAGCTTATCCTTCATAAAATTGTTAGTTTGACGAGCAACTGCAACTCGAATTCATTTCTAGGCTCGTATGAATCACTTCAAGTACCGCATCTCATTCGATATTTAATTGGTCTTATGAATAAGAGAAAGTAAAAATTAAATCTAAGACATGTTACATAGAAGATTTCTCCTTTGTTTTTCATAAGAATGGTTATGCATACGCACAAGACCACCTACGCTGAAAAAAAGGGTTGATTTCAAAGTTACTACATCAAGTAAATTGAGCTTAACCTTATTTACAAAAATAAAAAATGATTGAGAGATCTATAAAATATGATTAATTTTGGGTTAAAAGATCAATTTTGCCATTGAAAATATGTCAGAAGAGTTTATGTGCCACTCATCTTTTGAACAACACTTATTTGCCACTAAAAAATAAAATAAATGTATATTTGCCATCAAAGTTTTCAAAATGTGCATTTAAGGTACTTAGTAACTTAACATTAAGAATATTCCGTTAGTTTTGAACAATATTCCGTTAAGTCATTAGCTCCTCCATATCTAAATTTGTATTTGAACATTTTACCCCATTTTCTACTATCATACATCCTACACAAATACTTTCATTAAATTTATATTTAAAGTGATAACAAATGACAAATTTGCATCTCTTTGCTCACTAATAAATAAAGGAAAAAAAATTGTTACACTAAACTTTTTACACTTAATGAAATTTTAATACACACATAAAACAAGACGCTTTTTACATATTTCACTAGCGACGCTAGAGTTTATTTCACTAGCGACGCTAGGGTTTATAAAAATATATAAATAAGCTTATTTATACAACAAATATGAGGGTTTACAATTTAAGAAAATTTTAACCGGATTAATTTGCTACTTCTCTCATGTTTTATGTGAAGACATACTTAGAGCTCGGAATTCATTCGAGAAATAAATGTGTTAAAATTCAAAATCAAACCAAATATTAATGTGTTCTAGTATATAAAATAACATTGTAGCCTTCTCCACCCTTGTAGAGTCCCTTTATCTTCTGATTTTGGCAAGATATATACCGTGAGTAATTTTGTTCGCGTACGTCATGTAAAACCCTAAAATTTGGATTCACATTTTTACATCCAATTTGAATTTTTAACATAAGTTTGATATTAAGTCATATCATTTAAAACCATATATTATACACATGAAATGATATAAATCCTAAACTATACATTATAACTTAAATAAAAAATAAACCTATACGACCTAAGTTAAAAATATAAATCGGAGCACCCTTTGTTTCCTACATTTTGTGCACGTTTTTTTATTTTTTTTCCTTGTGATACTTGAGCCAAAAATGTTATGCCCCCTCTCCTATTTCACACGTCTAAAGAGAGGATAAGAACAAGTTTAAATGGTCAAATATGTTAACTTAAATAAAGGATTTTGTGGCTCCTTGATCCTAGCAAAAACACACGGTATTCCCTACATAAAATCACACGGCTCTTTTTTTTCCCCTCTTTCACATAAACATACGGCATTCCTCTCCATCTCCACATAAACGAACCCTAAACAGCCCTAATTCTTTAGCTTCCTCTCAAAAGATCAAGAAGAAGAAAAAGATGTAGAGCTTGGTTGATCGTAGCATTCTTGGTTGTTGGTGTATACTTGATTCGTGGTCATGGTTTTTCCCTTTGATCTCTTCCTATTTGGCCTAATTAAGGTACTTGTGATCATCTCTTTTGTTTTTCACTTATACGACACATACAT
Organism: Artemisia tridentata subsp. tridentata; assembly: GCA_021014915.2. Lineage (NCBI taxonomy): Eukaryota > Viridiplantae > Streptophyta > Magnoliopsida > Asterales > Asteraceae > Artemisia > Artemisia tridentata. The sequence continues at coordinate 335,456,313 of CP139506.1, forward strand.
GAATGAATACATATAATCAGATTTGAAATCATGCTAAACCTAATCATTAAAACATGCTATACGAATCATCTAAATCATGTTGTTGTGTTAATCATGTATTTCGTTAAAAGGGTAATCATATACATAACTTATACGTCACATGAAATCACAAACCTTGTTATATATGTGTGTTAACTTTTGTTTATTTTTCTCTATTCGAATAAGAGTTGATACAAGCCCTAATAAGATCATTAAAGGCTCATTAATGGAGTATAAAATCTGGAAACCCTATGATTTAATGAGGGTCGATTTGGGTTTGAAAAGGGTTAGGTTTGTTTCTGTCTCAACTGCATGCTGTCCAGGATTTTGGGTCGTGTTGCAAGGGTCATAAGTTAATGATACAAACATGTTTTTGCAAGATTTTTTAGGCTAAAACTAAATTCAGGATGTGTGCTATCCGGATATCAAATTTCATAATTTTTGGAGGTCGGGAGAGTAGTCTTTTGATTTTTGGGAGTTCAAGTGTCAAAACTGTATTTTGAATGTCTGAAAATCAGTTGGTGTTTTTGATTTTTAGTTTTAAAACCATAAGGAATTAAGAAGGTCTCCTTTGACAGGGACAATTCTTAAGATGTATATGGCTTACAGAATTTTGGTGGATTTTTCTGAAGTGTCAAAATGGGTTCGTTAAGGGCAAACTTTCTGGGTGTCTGTGCAGTTATCTTTCTGGGAAAGTTTGGAAAAATGATTTTTGAAAGGGTACTTGCACTTAGTAATAAAATCTTAAAAAATTAGGGGAAGTACTAGACATATGTAGGAGTCAAAGATAAAAATTTTAGAGCCTCAGAAGCTCAGTTGACATGTCTATAAATTCATAAAAAACTGAGTCAGATTTGCATTCTAAACCTAAAATCTGTTTTGACACACTTAACACTTAATTAGATTAATTACTGATTTGAAACACATATAAAACCTATGTCTTGATTGTTAACTCAGTCTAACCGAATTCCATATTCGACTAAACCTATTTTGATATTACATTTATAACCTAATTAAGTTATGCCTTAATTATGAAACCCTAAACCAATGTATTAATCACTTAACTTAAGTAAACCCTAAATATGAAGATGTGATTGATAACAAGCATTAAAAATCCGTTATGACATTAAATGAGCGTATAAGTAATATACGATTATAATTCATGTAGATCCGGTGAAGTCGGAGTGATCGTCTTTCTTGTATTCTTTTGCCCTTTTGCTTTCATTTCATAAGGTACAGAAATTTCACCCTTTTTCTGTAAGGGTATCTCATGACTTTTGATTCATTGATATTTGCTCTTCTGATTTATGATTCATTTGATATTCGTTTAGTTATTCTGTCTAATATGGTTTGATTCATTCGTTCTCTCTTGTGACTTCAATATTCGTATTAGAATCCTTTGAGACTTTGTAACCCATCTAATGTTATGACTTCGTGTGAAAACCTTTTTTAGAATATATATATTAATGATTGTTTGAGAAATTCTATTTTTAAAATGATTTCTATGAATACGAGGTAATACCACTTTTTATATGAAGGTTCAATGACTCTTATGAAAATGGCTTTTAAAAGAATACTTTCATGAAAACAACATTTAAATGATTTTCATAATTACATAATTTGGTTGTACTCTATCCTTAAGGATTTCTCATGACTCATTGTTTCATGATATTTGTTATGCTTTGATCCGTATTTGTTTAGTTATTCGTTTGATTACTCGTTTCATGCTATATTCTATTCGTATAACTATTATCTGAGTTGGATAATTTATAATTATCCCTCATCATTAGATTGCATGTACTATGCCTATTATGTTGCCCATATTTGTAGCCAGTCATGGGGAGTCCATGGCCTTGCCTTTGATGCACCAATGGTATTGACACTATCTGTGGAGGTGGGTTTTTGTCCACAGCGTTCCCATTTGTTTATATAGCTGTATATATAGCGCACCTAGCCCGTGTTTATTATATGTATGTTTAGTCTAGAACTAGCATATGTATCTCTGTTTTGAAGGGAGCGTATGGATGCATCCTAGGTACTTAGTTCAGTTTTGATATATACTTGTGAATGGACTTGAGTGTGTGCAATACACCCCATTTCACTATTTGGTACATCGAGCTAGCTACTCTATGTACAATTTGTTATATGATTTGTTGGGCATTTCCTTTGATATTGATATCCACTTTATGTTCATTATTATGCTTTGATTCCTTTCATATGTTCCATATTCTGTTTGACATCTTGTTTAGCAGGTTCTCTTGGATTCATTCGCTTATTCATTTCGTATACGCTTATTACCTTTCATTGTTTATATCTGTTCACTGAGCGTTAGCTCAGCCGCATTTTCTTTTCTCTGCGGCAGTTTATAAGTGGGATGCTGGGCATGAGTGTTGAGAGTAGAAGATAGATGACCTACCATTGATTAGATTCCATTATTGGAGTTATGATTGTAGACATTATGCTTTGGATATGTATTGTATTTAGATTATTATTTGGATTACATTTCGTAAGTCCTTGTAATTCTTGACTTAGTATTTAATAAGAAGTCTTTCACTTGCGTTTATATGTTCTGATTGACACCATAATGTTACACTTAGGCCCTTTTCAGGGTTGGGGTGTTACACGTCACTTGCCATTTAGACCCATCAAGATATAACATGAGGCCAAGTCGAACCCAATTATCCCTAGTAACAAGTGAGCTAAATGGATGGATGGCAAACATGCTCTAACGGGGAATGTTTAGTGGCAAACAAGTGTTGATAAAAATATTAGTGGCAAATAAACTCTTTTGGTATGTTTTTAGTGGCAAAATTGTTCTTTTAACTTTAATGAGCATGGAAACCCGCGCGTTACAGCGGGGTTTTTGGCTTTCGGTTTTTTTATACATCAGCATAACAAACTATATATTGAATTCAAGGTCTAGGAATACAATGTATAAGTTGTAAGAGTACCCAAAAAAAAACAAAAAAAAAATAGTCTTAATATTTGTGCAAGCAAATTCAAAATCTTTTAAAACCCATCAATAGCAGGAGTCAACTTGGTGTCCACAATGTACACATGTTCCTCAAGCACTTCTGTAGTATACTTAAATTCAAACCCATGATTCACACCATTTTCTTGATCTATTAGCATGTTCCCACAGTAATGCATATATACAAAAACCAATACAAAATCACCTCAACTAAATTTGTTCCTAATTTATTCTAGTTTTCAAATCCATCGCACATTTTCTGATGTATGGCTACACGTGTGTTGTCCTCATTTATGAAATTACCTGGTATATATAAATTCAGTCAAGAATACTGCTTGTTTCAGTAGCGACTTGATCCAAAGGCCAAATACACCTTATTATTCTTCAGTTATGACTATACTCCTTGTCTCCTCATTTATGCAATAACCTAGTATAATGTTTGATAAAATTAAAAAAAAAAAAAAAAAAAAAATCCTTTTGACCGGATCTACACACACGCCTTGTGTTAGATGTGATACTAAGAATTATACGTAGTCTAGCACGCGGAATTTACTAGCTAGCACTTAGAAGACTTTATGTGTTTGTGTTTTGTATGGTTTGAATGTAACAATGAATGAACACAGAATAATGAACTTCAACGATTCAATATTGTTAAAACAATAATACGAGTGATCTCCTATCACTAGGGTTTACAACCTTGAATCTCTATGAAATAAGTCGTACAAAAACTTTAACCTAGGCAATCCTTTTATAGACCAAGGATTCCTTCACAAGATAACTATCATTCTAATCGTATAAGATATACACAATATCTTTTCCATATTTATCTACTTACACGTTTACAAAATAATAATAAGCAGTACAAATATTTCTTTCATAACCGTACTAACTGCTTATGTCTTCAAAACTCTTCAGCAGTACTAACTTCCATCTTCAACAGTCCTAACTGCTATCTTCAACAGTTCTAACTGCTATAGCTTAATTTCCTAACAATCCTCCCCTAAACTTATGATTTCTATCCAAATCACTAAGTTTCTCTGAATTAAGCTTTATCTCTTATATGAATAAAATTCTTCCAAACACCTATCAAGCAAATCTCTTAGATCTAGCTTTCACTTCTTCTGCAAGGTTAAATATCTTTGTCACCAACATATCAGCCATCTCAGATTCTTCATTAGCTTCTAGCATAACATTTACCATAATTGTCAAAACACCTGGTCTAAGTGGATAATCTTTTTCAACCAGCATATAGATCTCTATTCCATCCTTGGTAGACACTCTGTGTACTCCACACGTTCCAAATAACTTCCAAGTGACATCCTTGACTTGTGCTTGAAATCTCCATATTGACTCTCCTCCATCTGGTTCATAAATTCTCTTCAGTTGAACCCATAATTCTTTATCTTTATCTTCAATAGGATCTTTATCTCTGAATCTCTCTTTCACTAAGCTCCATAGTTGATTAAGATCTTCTCTGTCAAAACCTCTGAGTAATTCTTCAAACAACTTGTACCTTTCAGAAATATCTCCAAGTCTGATTATCTTCCATCCTTTTATTCTTTCATCAATGAAAACTTCCCAGTCAATGATTGGATGTTTTACTTGTAAAGGTTTGATATAAGAAAATTCTGAAACAATCATCATCATACTCTTGATCTTCTCATTTGTTAACCCTTCTTCTTCAGACTTTTGTTTCTTTGCAACATCTGATTCCATAGTTTCTAATTCTCTCTTCTTACCTGTTTTGAAACCTCTTCTTGGAGTGTTCAGAATAGCATAAGTTTCAAAGAATTCCCTTTCAATTATGGCATAAGATTTTCCCTTTAAGTCATTCATAGTGTAATTTGCTAAGTTCTTCAAATAATGTTTCATAGACTCAACTTGTTCCTTCTTTGTTGGCAACTTTATCTTGTATCCTGACTTCTGCCTTTCTCTTATCCTCTGAATCAGATCTTCCCATGTTGCAACTCTATTCTTTTTTAGTATGAACTCTTTAAGCTCCTCTGTCTTTTCTTCTTCATTCAACTGTTTGTCTTTGAGAACCATTGAAGCTTGAGCTCTTACAATTAAATCATAATCCAACAAATATTGTAGCTGTTCATTGAACTCCTCTTGATTTGCCTCTTTAGATCTTGTTCTTTCCATAAATTCAGCTATGTTTCGTACATCATCAGCAGCCATTTTTCTTGCAAATTCCTCATCTTGAGCTATCTGAGCTTGTTTAGCTTCTTCATTAGCCAAATCTTCTTCTATCATTTGCCTTGCAACTTTTGCATCATGATCTATCTGATCTTGAGTTTTTGGTTTTAATCTCTTGAGTCTTTCAAGTTCTTGAGCTGCTTCCTCTTCTTCATGTGTCATAGCTCTTTTACCTTTATCAGCTCTTCTTCTTTCATAAACTGGCTCAGCAGAAGTTTCACCAGTTGGAACTGCTTGATGCTCTGTCTCAGCAGTCTGAACTGCTTCATGCTCTGTCTCAGCAGTCTGAACTGCTTCAACAGTTTGAACTTCTTTATGTGTCTCAGTTGTTTCTTGAACATAACCAGAACCTGAACCAATATCTGCAACATTAACAAAACCTTCATCATGTTCTGAGCCTTTATCATGCCTCCCCTGAGAACCTGATCTATCCTTGTCTTTACCAAATTTCCTCCCCTGTTTGGAAGAATTTTCATCATCCCCTTCTGAACCATCTGAATCATCAGAAGAATCATCATCCAATATCACTTTTGCCCTTTTCTTCTTTAACTGATCTTCAAGCTTCTTCACCCTTTTAGTTAGCTTGGTGTAGACTTTGGAAAACATTGCTTTATGAGATTTCAGCTCCTCATTGTTCTTCTTAAGCTCCTCCTCCAAGGTCTTTACTCTGTCAACTAACTTGGTACATATTTCCATCAATTCAGTTTGTGAAGAGCTACCCTCATCACTTCTAGCTGTGTGACCTGCTAAGAGAGGTGAATCTTTGGGCAAGGATCTAGTCACAACCCTAGATAGACTAGGTTTAGACCTTCTCCTATAAGTGATGGGTGGTGGTTGGGTTGTTTCAAGTTCTTGAGTGGATGTGTGATGGGGATCAGTTGGAACTGCTGAACCTTCACCCAACTCAGTTTGAAGCATTTGAGGAAACAATGGAACTGGTTCCCCTTGAAAAAGCCTACTAGCCATAGCCATATTTTGAAAAACTTTTGATTGAAGGCTAGGCGTAGCAAAAGTTTATGTTGGTTTTGTAAGCAAATATTTCTTTTTATTCAAAAGAGTTTGAACAAATCTTGGATACATTAGAAACTTTGTTTTACTGTCAACATTTGATGCCATACCCTAAAAAATAAATTTTGAAAAGTTAAAAACTCTGTTTGTAGACAAGCAAATGAGAGCAATAGCAATATTGCTACTGAACTGCTCCCAAGCAGTCTTTTTAGGACTTAAACAACTTAAAAGGGTATGTATCAAAAATCTCCATTGAGGTGAGAAACATCCTTTTTGAAAAGTTAATTATTTTCAGATGGATCATACCCCATTTTGGTAAGTTCTTCCCATATTTCAGTATTTAGCATAGTGTGGATACCATCTGAGTCATTTAATTTAAGATGTCTCCTAATTATAGACTCGGTAACAACAAACTTAACACCATCTACTTCAGAATGAATTTCTATGTCTCCGTCATCACTTGTCAAGACAGATGAATTCTGCCAGAACTGTGTGATGTGCGAGACATAAAGAGTAGGAGAAACGGTTAGAGCATACCTTATGTGAGAGTGGTTGAGAAAGTCCACAATCTCATAAAACTTTAGCCCATCTCCTTGCTCTGTTTTCTCTAAGAACGCAACCTGGTTGTGACGCTTAACAAATTCCAATCCAGCCATTCTTAGTGATGAAAAATGAAAGATTATAGCAATACAATGATCGTGTAAATTGGAATTGAGGTTTTATGTAGTCGCTTGGGGTTTATAGGTACTGTTTAGGGTTTTGCGAAATATGCGTATGAGATAAATTATCTTTAGAAAGAGAATAAATAAATTTATGGTAAAAAGATAATTATCGTCTATAAAAATCCCTATAAGTATCTTAAGAATAACGGTTTTACCCCAACGGCTAGAAAATTAATTATTGACAGATTTTTACAACGGCTAGTTGAGCCGTCCTAACTTTGTACTAACCATACCAACTGTTGAAAAAAAAATAATTTGTTGAGCCGTATGAACTTTTGAAATAAATTTTAAAATACCATGGCTCAAACATAGTTTTTAGCAAACTATCAGCTATTAACGAATTTGATATGTCTTTACCAATAGCCGTTTGCTTTGGACTAGCCAACTCTTCACACTTAGATATGGTGAGCTGATAACCATACAATTTTTGGTAAATTGTCAACCATCAACGGATTTGATTAGTCTTTACCAGAAACCGTTTGCTCTGGACTAGTTGGTTCTTATGTGGGTAAGACATGGTGAACCAATTACCATTTGTTGTGTGCAAAGATCACACACTCAGCTTCAAATCACCATAACAGTCCAAAACATATAGCATTAAATTCCTTGGTGTTCATCATCCAAAATCTGCAAGTGTTAGTCCAAAAACAAAGAAACAAGCCACAAAGAACTTGTCTCACAATATAAAAGAATATGACTAACAATGCACAAAACAAGAAAAATTAATTTCCTTGTGGTGCCCAAGCTAATACAGACTTAGGCTTTCCTCTAGCATCAACATAATTCATTCTTTTCAAAACAATCTTAGCACCATTGGGTTTAATTGGTCTCCATACCCAACATGCTGATGCATTCACTCCAGTACCCATATTTCCCTTAGCAGTGTTTTTATCCACACCAGTACCAATTACTCTGCTAGCAGTTGGAACTGCTGGCTTGGTAGTTGTTACCTTAGTTTTCCAAACTTGATTTTTTACAACTGCTTTGTGATGAAAGGGTCTATTAACAGTTTTTGGTGCTGGTTTGGAAAACATTTTTGCACCTTGAACTGTTGGCCTTGGGTGAACATGTCTAATAGGTCTGACAGTCTGAACTGCTGGTCTAGCAGTTTGAATTGGTCTTTGGCCAGACTTTAATAGAACTGATCTGGGTATCATTCTATCATTCCTTAGAAAATATTGAGGTCTTGCTATGCTCAACCTATGATTTGTGTATCCAGATACCCATTTATCACAATAATCTGCAAGATGGTCAAAGCTACCACAAGAGTAACAAGCTTTCCTATAGCAGACAAAATCCTCCCCTAATTTGTGAGATTTGAGGTCATTCCAATTCCTTTGGTTACCACTTGGCTTGTTTGTGGTTCTATACATTTCTGCATACCTAACTGTTGGTCTAAAAGGTTTGGCATTTGATCTAGGCCTAACAGTCTCAGGTTTAACCATCTTTGGAACTTTTGGTTCCTCCACTTTAGCACTAACAGGCTTAACCATAGCCTGATCATCCTCATCATCAGAAGTCCATTCCTCAATGGTTGGAGCATCTGAGTCCTTAGCTGAGGACCTATCAGAAGACACCTTGTCCTCAGATAGTGATTTATCACTTGCACTTTCATACACAGGTTTATCAACTACATCCTTCTTGGGTTGAGGACCATAGTTAAGCACAGGTAATTGAAATTCAAGGAGTCCTGTGTGTTCTAAGTCTATGCCTGGGGGTGTTAGAATTCCTCTATAGGGAGGTGGAACTGACTTATAACCTAGGCCTGACTTAGCTTTATTAAGAATCTGACACTCAATTATCTTTTGAACACCTTTTGATGTGTATTCTAGTGTGTCTACACTCATCTGAATGTTCTCCTTAGCTTTCTTAACCTGTTCTAGCTCATGTTTTAACACAGTAATTTCATTCTCTCTAAACATTAAGTCTCTCTTAACAATAATCATATCATCAGAAAACTTAGACTCATTACTTTTATAATGAACAATTTGTTCTTCTAACACAGCTAAAGCTCTCTTATGATTTGCTAAGCTAAAAGCAGTTTCAACTAGCTCTTTTCTCTGATTCTCATATCTTGTCTTAAGTGTTTCTAGATCTTTTAAAGCTTCACAAGATTTAGAACATTTTGAAACTTGTACCTCAGAATCAGAAAATGCCATGAGAGCAACCTCTGTAGATGCTTCTGCTTCATCCTCTGCAATGTAGCTCTAGTCAAATCCTAAGCCATCAATGGCAACCATGGCTTTCGAGCTTGAATCAGTAACCTCCACAACCCTTGATTTGTTTCCATATCCTCTGCTCTTTCCATCTTGTTGGCTTGGTAATCTGCACTCCCTTGAATAATGACCTTTCTTGTGGCAGTTGAAACACTCAATCTTGGACTTGTCATACCCTGCAACATCATTACTGTTTATGACAATCTTCTTGCCAGTCTTCTTCAAGAATCTCCTAGCTCTCAAACTGAGAAGAGAGAGCTGCCACTTGATATCCATCTCTTCAATATCATCTTCATCAATCTCTTGAAGATCTGAATGAGTCAACATACTTCCATTGTGCTGAGTAGTCAAGAAAGCACAATAAGTATCATCATTCAAAAGTCCACTAGTACTACTTGAGGTGCTAGCAGTACCAAGGTTTGCACTAGCAGTACCAACTGCTCCAGCAACTTGCACTTCTTCATCTGGACTTGAGGAACTGGGAGTTGATACAAAGGCCAAATTCCCTGAGCTTGAGCTTGAGCTTGATCCAGCAAACTTCTTAATATCATGTTCAACTATCTTGAAGTTGCTATAGAGATCCATTAAGCTCAAGGAATCTATATCAGGCTTGTTTTTCCATACAACCACATGCATAGCCTATTCAGCTGGTAGACTCCTCAGAAATTTGGAGTTGAGATCTTCCTGAGGCATCTCAATTCCTAGAACAGCCAATTGACTCACCAGCTTTTGAAGCCTATTGAACATATGATCCAACGACTCATTGCTTGTTGCTGTAAAGTTCTCAAACTGATGCTTGAGAAGGGTCTTTTGGGTTTTCTTGGTGGCTTCATTCCCACCATATCTTGCAACAATAGCTTCAAAAAGGGTTTTAGCACACTTGAACTTACTAAAATTCAGCAACTGATCATTGGGAATAGTCATCAGAAGCAAACTTCTAGCCTTAACATCATTCTTGTGCCTTGCCTTCTCTTCATTAGTGGTTGGCTTTGTCAGCACTGTAGTCTCAGATTTTCCTTCAACAAGAGTTGTTGTTGTTACTGGTGTAAAAGAGTTTCCTTCTTCAATGATCTCCCAAAGTGCATAGTCTTGCACTTGGAAAAACTGCTCAATACGAAGTCTCCACATGTCAAACTCATTAGGTTTAAGCATAGGAAGCTTAGCAGCAATGTTAGTTGTGGTTGGTGTTGTTTCCATGTCCATCTTTGTTCTTCTCGGATCTTCTAAATCTAAGTATCAGCAACCTGTCTCTGATACAACTTGACCAGATCTACACACACGCCTTGTGTTAGATGTGATACTAAGAATTATACGTAGTCTAGCACGCGGAATTTACTAGCTAGCACTTAGAAGACTTTATGTGTTTGTGTTTTGTATGGTTTGAATGTAACAATGAATGAACACAGAATAATGAACTTCAACGATTCAATATTATTAGAACAATAATACGAGTGATCTCCTATCACTAGGGTTTACAACCTTGAATCTCTATGAAATAAGTCATACAAAAACTTTAACCTAGGCAATCCTTTTATAGACTAAGGATTCCTTTATAAGATAACTATCAATCTAATCCTAGACGATATACACAATATCTTTTCCATATTTATCTACTTACACGTTTACAAAATAATAATAAGTAGTACAAATATTTCTTTCATAACCGTACTAACTTCTTATGTCTTCAAAACTCTTCAGCAGTACTAACTTCCATCTTCAACAGTCCTAACTGCTATCTTCAACAGTTCTAACTCCTATAGCTTAATTTCCTAACACCTTATTTTTTTTTATTATTATCAAACAATATATATCTTCTACGTCTTTCACTCATTCCTACAGAAATCGATTAAAAAAACATTTCTTACTAAGGAATAATGCAAGTATGTTGAATAAAAACTTGCAGTTGATCATTTTTTAGTATAGCAAGTAAAAAAAGTATATGAAGTAGATAAATTGTGACCAAACATAGTTGTTTCATCCGTATTTCTAGTTTCGCATTTGGCCTATTTTAGTTTCATAGACTTGCTATAAAAAAAAACTTACCTGAATAATCAGTGTTGCGATAATAGTGCTCAGTGCATCATCAGCTGTATTCACATCAGTTGCAGCTGCATATCTGTACCTGAGTCGCAACACATGGCATAGCAGCCCCAATATCAGTAATACTATGTTGACATGTTTTCATTTGTTAGCTTTTATATTTTTTAGAAAGTGATGGTCATTTGTAGTTGTTTTACTAAGTGTGTCGTGTGATATTGTTATGTATTGTAAGGGCTTGTGTTGGACTTAGTTAAATAAAGATTAAGCAATGCAACAAAAGCCCAAGTCCATCACAAAGCCCAACCAAGGCCTTTAGGGCAACCAAGGCCTCATGTCCACTATAAATACCACACTCTTACACCCATTTTGGTGTGCCTCTAAGTCTTGTAAAGGTGTGAGAGTGTGTGTGTGTTTTTATCTTTTGTTTTGATCTCTTATGGCTTAATAACATTCGGCTCAAAGATTTACATACACGATCATTTCTCTATTTCATCTTTACAATTCTTCTTTCTTATTAGAGTGTAACGTTATTGTTTAGAGTAGTATTAATATAGTTTTAGTTTGTTGTTTAAGGTTCGGTATTTCTAGTCTTACATCATTTCTATTTCAACAAAGGTAATTACCTGGGGTCGTTGAACGCTTATTAGGCCGCAGAACGACTGCACCTATCATTGTTGTGTGAGCTTCGCTCCTTTATTCATACCTGAAACAACAATAAGCATCATCATATTAGTATAAGTTTAGCTGCAGGCTATATATTGTTTGATTAAAAAAAAAATGTTTAATATTCACAAAGCTACAACCTAATTGTATCCGTGTCTATTGGTTAAGGTACCCGTAGACCGTAGCCAATGATTGTACTGACTCATTTATCCAGCCAAACATCGTTACTTATCACAATAAACATAAACGAACCCAAATTAAGAATAGGGATAATTACCAAAATAGACCAAACACCAAATGGTCTATACCATACCCCGGTTGCCCAAAAAATGTCCACAGTTGCCCAAAAAATGGCGATTGTTGCCCAAAAAATACACTGAAAATCCTTCAGTTGCCCAAAAAATTGCCGGTTGCCCTGGGCAACAAAATTATTTTCGGATTTCGGGGTAGATAGGGAACCGCCCATTTGTGTTTGGTCTACTTTAAGAATTATCCCTTAAGAATATCTTACAAAGATTGAATGGTTACAGATTTCAACAATCGGGAAGCTTGGTTGCGCCGTTGTGACTTGTGACTACATTTTTTATGGTCTTCCAGAAAGAACACATCTTCCATGTTCAATAGTTGGCCTCTTTGCAGGAATTTCAAAAGCTTAGTACCTCGGGCCCAAGCTGGAGTCCCATTTATCGAGAAACTCTGCAACCAACAATTCTAGCATTGATTTGTGTCGCCAGTGGACATCCAATCTGCAAACTCTAGGAAGGCCTATATAACATTTAAAAGATAAAAGTAACTACAGAATCCGAACAGTTAATAAGTTAACCGAAACAACATTTACAGAAGCACTGAAGCTTTAATAAGCTTATATAGCTACTAACATAATCTAAAACATAATGTGACATCAACAATCAATGAAAATATATAAAACAAATACATTAAACCAATCAAAAACTAAAGTTTACTTAGATTGCGTAGACTTTCTATAATCAGAACGGCAAAAATAATTAGAATACCAAAAAGCGTATCATTACCACTACATACAAATATAATGAAAACATACCTTTTCTTACATTTGTCCTAAATGCGCAGCCCAAGTGACTTGTTGAGCAACCATCTATCACTTTCTGCATTCAAAATAACCAAAATACATTGTAACATTAAATATATAAAAATCTTCCTTTGCATAAGTGAATAACATACAAAGGTTTACATCGGAAAAAAAGAATGATGATATACAATGTTATAATTCAAGACATACCAAATAGCAAGCAATCGTAATTTAGATTACGCTCTTCATAAAGTGACCACTTCAATCAAACAACTTCGCAACTTTCTTTAACCAATTGTGTCCTCTGCACAAAGTTTGGAGCAGCTCCATCTTTCATCTGGATGATACCCACAACCTGTAGCATAACAGTTCTTGTATTCTATATTTGTAACTCCGTATAGCTTGTTAAAGGAAAGAAGTATGATGGCTTACCCTTTACTGACCAAGTTCAACGACAGGTTTATCAATAGCGACCGTGCGAGGGCATTAAACAAACTCTCAATATTTCTCATATTCCGGTCCTTCTGCACCTTTGAATCTGCAACTCCAAACTCACCATGAGAACAACTCACATTCTCATTCTCGTTAACCTCACGTTCTCAAATAATAAGCTAATCCAAACATCGCCTAAAATTTTATAGATGTAACAGAATTTAAAGTTGAGCCTGTCGATTTAAATAAGTGGCAAGTTTTCACAATATTCAGATAAGCACAAATAATAAGCTATTCCAAACACCCCCACTATTTTGTGATTAAAGTTAAGAGAGAGAAAAAAACTAACTTACCAAAACCTTTCAATCTTTGTTATCAAGATTCAATCCATCCATTGCGTGTAATTTTCAGGTATGAGGAAGAAGTTTCTCAAGGGAGTCACCCGCATTAAAGACTGAATGGTGACATTGACAAAATCAGCCTCTTTAATGCCATTGATTGTTAACGAAATGAGCTTGAGATCTATCCAATCAAGACCAATGGAGTAGCACCTGTCTAAATGGCACCCATTAGTAAAGATAATTAATAAACAAAGTTTGATATATAGGGTGTTTGGATGTGTGTTTTGAACATGATTATGAAATAGTGTTTGACGAAAGATAATGATTTATAAGATGCAATCAAAAAACAATAAGACTTGTACTCCTGAAAAATTTAGAGATATATATTGAAGGTTGGGATAAAAAAGACTCAAATCATGGTGCAAAGGACTACTGCCACAGAACAAATGAGCATTCTACACTTCAACTCGTTTAACTTGTCCTAAAAAATCAACCACATATCCGCTATAGTAATAAAACAAAAAGGCTACTTGTTCAAGCACATGAATCATTTTAAATCTCTATTCATCATTTCCAATTAACCTTAACACTAAATCAATTAAAGTAAAACACAAAACGAACCTTCCGAACACAAATTCCTACTCACCGGATCTAGCTGTACACGCCTCTCCATGCCACCACAGTTGCAAACACACATACCCACAGCACCGGAACTGGTCGGATACGCCTCACCGGAAAACGCAAAAAAAATAATAAAAAATAAAATAAAATAAAAAATAAAAAATTCCCAATTGTTAACGTATTGAGAAACTAAAAAATTTAATGGGATGATTACCAATTCACGAAATTAGCTGCTGTTTCACGTCTTCCATGGTGACCCAAATCATCTCAAGATCGAAAACTTTCCTAATTTTCATACGCGTCTGTTGTGAATCATTTAAAAAAAATGAGGGTTACTATTTACTAGGGCTGTTCACGAACCGAGCCAAACCGAGCGAGGGTCTGCTCGAACTCGGCTCGGTTTAAAACCGAGCGGCTCGGCTCGGATCGAATTTAGATAACCGAGCGGGAAATGCTTGCTCGAACTCGGATCGGTTTCTAAACGAGCGCTCGGTTCAGCTCGTTTTCGCTCGAATTCAACCGTTGACCAAGAAGTCAAGGTGACCCCGAGCTTATGCTCACGTTTTCGCTCGAATCTAAATCCTAAACGTCGGCAATATCACAAAAATAAAATCCGAATCCAAACATAAGAACAACATCAAATTCGTCATTTCTATAAATCATTAAATATTATCCTTAAACTTAAACTCAATCCTTAAACTCCCCAATTCTTCAATCTAATTCGTCATTTCACTCACGTAACCAAACCCAGTTCTTAAACTTCTCAAATCCAAATATTTAAGTCAACAAGTTGAATCATTGCATCAAGATTATTACTTTCATAGATCTAAAAAACAAAAGAAATTACAAAGATAATTTATAAAAGATTTGTTATGATATGTTCTTCATGAAAACCCGTTACCCCGCAACAGCAGCCAAGATCTAATTCCGCCAAATCGATCTACAAGTTTGGAACAATAAAAATGATGGTGGTAGTGTTTGGTGGCGGCGGTGAAAATAAAATGAGGTGGTGATGATGTTTGGTGGTGCGTGGATGGTGTCTAGAGAAAGAGGAGGTGATGGGGAGTGTTGTGGTGGTGGCGGTGTGGTTGTAGGGGTGGCGGTGGTGGTGGTTTGTGGCGTGGCCGGCGCAAGAGAGGAGAGGGAGAGAATGTGATGGAGATGATGATGAAAATGATAAAGTAGGGTTAGGGTTTAGGTTTTATTAGTGTGTATTTTGTGTAAATTGCAATTAGATCCTTGTGTTTAGTTACTTTAGTACTCTCTCCGTATCAATTTAATTGTCCATATTTCCTTTTATGGATGTCTCAAATTAATTGTCCACTTTCCTTATTTAGTAAAAACTAGAGAATCCAGTGGAGGAATATTCCATTTTAGTGGTTGAAAATTAAAGTGGCCCCACTTTTATTAAACTTTGTGTTTTCTCTCTCCTGACAAATAAATTGAGACGGAGGGAGTATCATGTTTCTAACAATAATAAGATCATAATCAAACACATCATAAATTTTAGTGACCTCAAACCAAATACATCATAAATTATATAAAACATTTTAGACATACAAAAATAATTCGAGCGAGCGACGAACGAGCGGACCTATGCTCGTTGCTCGTTTCGTTTATAAATCGAACCGAGCCGATCGGCTCGGTTACAACCGAGCGATAATCGAGCGAGCGAATTTTCGAGTATTTTTCGAGCGAGTTACAAACGAGTTTCGAGCGTCGAGTTTTTTGAACAGCCCTACTATTTACCTCAGAATTTATTATGAAGAATAAAATTGCTAATAGTCTTGTGAAAAGAAGAAAAAAGGAAGGCTTTACATACTTGAGTTGGTGCCAGTGGTTTATCGGAAGTGGGTAAACGCCGATAGCTATAGCCGGAGTAAACTATTTGGTGGCTTTGACGTTTGTGTTTTGAGTGTGTGTGTTTTGAGTGTTTAGCAGGTGATAGAACCTTCAAGAGGAATGAAGGTTGTGTGTGGAGAAGAAAGATCTAGATGTGGGTTGTGTGTGTCAAATGGAGCAGATTTTTTTTTTTTAGTGGGTGAAAGTGTACAGCAACAATATGAGCCACAAAATGGTGTACTAATGACTGTAATTACTTTGTTAAGCCTTTCTTTTTTTAAACAGCAAGTTGCTACAGTGGTGCTACAGTTGAATGAGCAGTTGTCAAAGCCATTATAAACCACACAATGTTGTACTAATGAGTCTCTAATTACTTTGCTAAACACTCTTTTTTGCTAACAGCAAAACTGCCTATTAAATAGATTATATAATATATAATTTTGCGACTAAACTGACGTCTACAGAATGTTAACAATTGAATGTTAACAATTGAGAAATTACATTAAAAACCATTTATTTACAAAATTACCCTTATCGCAAAAGACCAAAATACCCACCCACAACAAAAATACGGATAGGATCTCTTATCCTAAAATAATTCATCATCATCTTCCTTGTATCACACCCTCCTTAACACCACCATTCAATATCCAAAACCACCGTAAATAATGGACGCACTCACCATCAACACGTCACTTTCCCGCCACAAACTCCCAGCCAAACTCCACCCCACCACCACCCCTACACCATTTTCCCGTCATTTTCACCTCCATTTCCGACCACCCTACCGTCCTACCACCCTCACCATCACCACCACCTTAGCTGCCACTGTCGAAAACCCACCTCAGTTCTCAGACTATAATGAGGAGGAAACGTATGGTGAAGTGAAAAGCATCATTGGAAGTAGAGCACTTGAGGATAATACAGGTATGCAGGGTTGGATATATCATATACTTGAGACAAAGTGTATGCACGTGCATATTTTGAATGTATCAGTTAATTAGTTAAAGATAAAACTGTTATTTGATAAAGTCATAAAACTCTTATCTGTAATAATTATGTTTTTCTTAGACTGCTGAAAAAGAAAAGTTACCAGTAATGTTAAAAAAAAGGTTAGAACCAATAATTATGTTGTCCTTAAAGAGTTATTTGCAAGATACTAGCAGTAATAGTTATGTTTTTCTTAAACTATTATCCGAAAAAGAAATGTATTTCTTAATTGTTAAAATAAAGTTAGCAGTAATAATTATGTTGTTCTACCACAGCTAGCTATTTGAAAAAAAAATTATAGCAGTAACGATTATTTTTTTCTTAAACTGTTGCAATTATTTATTTTTATGGGACGGTTAGAGAATTCTTTTTTATAACTTAGACACTAAATGTATATACCTTTGACAGATTTTTGAATCCGTCAATGTTAATAGGTATGGAGTATTTAATCGAATGGGAAGATGATCACGCGCCAACGTGGGTTCCGGGGAGCTTGATCGCCGGTGATGTGGTGGCGGAGTACGAGAGCCCTTTTTGGATGGCTGTTAAAAAAGGTGATGATGGGAAGTTGAAGGAGATTTTGGACTCGAATGATGGGCGGGATGTGGATGCGGTGGATCCCGACGGTCGGACGGCGTTGTTGTTTGTCGCGGGACTTGGGTCGGAGGCGTGTGTAAGGTTGTTGGTGGAGGCCGGGGCGGATGTAAATCACAGCGATAATGGCGGGGGGCTGACGGCGTTACATATGGCGGCGGGGTATGTGAGGCCAGGTGTGGCTAAGTTGTTAACGGAGTACGGGGCGGATCCTTTAGCGGGGGATGATAGGGGACGGACGCCGTTGGATTTAGTGCGTGAGGTTTTGAATTCCACGCCGAAAGGGAACCCAGTTCAATTTGCGAGAAGATTAGGATTGGAAAGTGTGATCAAGATTTTGGAAGGGGCGATTTTTGAGTTTGCGGAAGTTGAGGAGATTATGGAGAAGAGAGGGAAAGGGACTAATGTCGAGTACTTGGTAAAATGGAAGGACGGGGGAGATAACGAGTGGGTTAAAGCTGGGTTGATCGGGGAGGATTTGGTTAAGGATTTTGAAGATGGGTTGGAATACGCTGTGGCAGAGTGTGTGATGGGTAGACGAGATGGCGAGGATGGGAAAAATGAGTACTTGGTTAAATGGTCCGATATAGAAGAAGCGACTTGGGAACCGGAAGAAAATGTTGATCCTGAGTTGATTAAAACGTTCGAGAGCAGTGGTAATCAAGATGTTAGAGTTGATACTAGTACGACTTCTAGCAATGGAAATGTTTGACATCTCAATTGGTATCTATTGAGCACTGTATTTTTGCAAGTAGAATGAAAGGATTGTGGATGCTTGTTTTAGGATTTTTAAAGGTCAATATTCATGATACATCCTAGTAACAAACAAGTTATTGTAGTTATAGCAAGAATTGCTTACCACAAAAAGTCTAGACTTTGGCTCGACCTTGTGTAACGCCTCAAATTGCGACAGTTAATTCAACATAAGATCACAGAGTTTAACCTAATAAACCAGAAAAGAGTTTTAACAAAAACTTTTTACAAGTTGCAGATGGGAAACTGTAACCAAAATTGTGTGGTTACTGTAATGAGTTATAGACCAAAGTCCTGAATTACTATTTGTGTTGTATTTCTTTAAATGGGCCGAAAAAATTGTAATGGTTGGCTATAAAGATGGATCCAATGGGTTGGATATGCCCACTAAGTTGAAAACTTGAAATTTGCTAAAAGCCTCTTAAGGGCCTTATATATTTTGTCTTTTTCAATTAAGGTTAATCAATCGCTTGAATCATGTTTGGACAAAATTCATGTAATTGTGTGCTGGCAATTTGAGGCACTAAAGCTCAGTGAACCTCCTGTTGTGGCATGATATCCGCGTAATGGACGTCTTTGATAAAAAAGTAGTCAATAAATAATGTTAAAAATTGTTTGTCTTTTATAGAAAGCTTTCAATATCACTGGGTGACGACACTTGTGACTGAGCATTTGGTCATTGCTATGAGAATGTTTTTCGAC
This sequence comes from Artemisia tridentata subsp. tridentata, assembly GCA_021014915.2. Lineage (NCBI taxonomy): Eukaryota > Viridiplantae > Streptophyta > Magnoliopsida > Asterales > Asteraceae > Artemisia > Artemisia tridentata. The sequence goes on from CP139506.1 coordinate 335,475,473, forward strand.
CTTTTATTCGACTAAGTAAATCATAAACTTATAATACGAAACTTCCCACTTTCTTTCTAATCTTTTCACTTTTTAGACAACAACAAATAGGAATTGACTCCAACACTCATCATCTCAATATAAGATCATACATGACATATTAGAAGGTGTTGAGTAGTTTTAACAAAATTAAGCTTATTCTACTAGTTCTTCTAAACTATATAATTGCTTTTAATTGTCCCTATATATGCAAAACAACAATGGAGTAGTAGTACCTTGGATTATAATGATTGATCAAATAATAGAGGAGTAAACACTACTCCACTTGACACTTAAAGCCGGCGTGATTTTTGGGTCACACTATCATTTACTTGACTTATTATACTTCTTTGATTTGTATGACTATTTCAAATTCGAGTTTTATGTTTCTTTCTTATAATTTGTCCGAAATATTTAACACAAATACACAAGCTTAATAAAACGGGTTCATCATTGCTCTAAGGATGTTGAATTAAGGGTGTTTAGTGTATTAACTTGAATATGAAAAAAAAGATTAATCTCGCTCTTTTTTGGCTTATAAACTTATCATTTGATCTTATGCTTTATTTAAGTTCATTAGCTCAACCTGATAAGTTCATACATATAAAGAAAGTACGATCGAGCTGATGAGATTTTCCAATTTGGAACAAGGCCACAAGTCTCAAAATTTTAACTTAAAGTGATGGTTATATAATTAGTTCGGGAACTTAGAAGGTGACGTAGTAGTATGTAATTATGATGAGACAAGCTTGCACTCCAAACATGGAAAAGGAAGCCTCCAACTCTTCAATTACCATTTGGTTAGATTAGCTAGCTACGTTGGGTTTGCTTCAAAGCCAACCTGATTCCATCCCTCCCTTCACTTCTAACTTGTATTCATGCACATGGAATATATCTAGTTAATTATTGTCAAAAAAAAATGTGTTGGCAGGACACTACCTGTGTACATAATGATACACAACCTACAGCAAGGTTGATGCCTGTGAATCTCCCATCACATGTGCGGATCGGATTTGAATCGCGTCTTTGTTTGGTCAAGACATCACATGTGCAGCTTTAAGCAGATGGTTGATATCTTAGCTATGGTCCTAATAGGACCGTGGTCACACCGTACGGATTCAATGCGTCCTTGTTTGGTAGACATACAGGTGCCAGTTTAGCAGCTGTTGAATCATTAAGCTTAAGTCTAATGAGATTCCTCGGTCACAACGTATATCTCACTTGAGCACGTAAATGCTTACATTCCACAGACACAAAGCCTGATTTCAAATGTACGTATGATATATGCTAGCCTTTCTAATTATATACATTAAATTGAATTCTAGATAATCAGAAGTGTCAAATATTATCTCCAATAAATGACAAAAAAAGTATCCAAACATTGTATTTACTAGTAGTTAATTTATTTTAATATATATATCACTTTGCATGCATAAAGCATTATATCTATATGTATGTTATATACGTATATGTTACTTTTTTTAATAGTAACTTCCAAGGTTGGAAAGGCAAAGCTCGATCGGTGGATATACTCATGGGGGCGGCTTCTATTTCTTACTCATAACACCTCTTATAGTCTATGTATATATATAAACATAGAAACATAAGTACGATAATCATTAACCTCACACCATTCACAATACCACAAAGAAGCTCTAATATGGAAGCTCGTCAAGAAGGTCTTACTATGATCATGGAGGAAATGACACACCACATGATCAAGGGAAAAAGGACCAAACGTCGAAGACCTTCATCTGCGCTTACCCTAACCTTAGCCGGCCCGAGCAACTCCTCCTCTACCACTACTAGTGAAACCGGTGTTTCGACTAACCAAAGTAGTGGTTTCTTTCAAACACACAACATTGAGTTCACCAACATGCTACAAGACAACCACACCAACAATGACCAAGACATTGCTAAATGTCTCATGCTTTTGGCCAATGGCGACCAACCATTATCGCCACAGCCATTGAACATGGCGATGCCATCTCGATCATATGCTTACGAATGTAAAACTTGTGATCGCGGATTTACCTCCTTTCAAGCCCTTGGTGGCCATAGTGCGAGCCATAACAAACCTCAAAAGGGTGTTCTTGAATATTCAAAAGATAGAACATCACTTTTGATAAGACCAAAGAAGCCCTTACCATGTAACCCTAGTGGTACCACCAAACGGTCCAAGGTTCATGAATGTTCAATATGTGGTGCTGATTTTACTTCTGGTCAAGCACTAGGTGGTCACATGAGGCGACATCGGCCCATAACTTCTACAACCACTACTACGAATTCAACTGCGTCAACTTCTAACACATCATATGGGTGTCATGAGTCCAAGAAACATAAAACCCTACTATCGTTGGATCTAAATCTTCCGGCTCCTGTTGAGGATGATCACTTAGAAACCAAAATTCCTTATGGATTCATGAACAATCAAATCGTCGTCTTTTCAAGTGCACCTTCTTTGGTAAATTGTCATTTCTAATCACACGATGGAATAGGAACATGTTACGCTAACATCATTAGTTATTCATTGTAGATTAGACTAATTTGTATTCTTTCAATTTGTTCATATGATTCTTGTTGATTGTATCATTGAATTCTTTGATAAGGTGGCAAATTAACTAGAATAATGAAATGATCTTACTTTGTTTTATTATTTTCTTCTTACGTATTGATCATTGATAATTAAGCAATTAGTATTGTATAAACTAATTTTCAACCAGAAACTCAGCTAGATTTCCAATGACAAGAAACTTAAACATTGAACAACATCTATAGTATTTGTGAAAAAAAGGATCATGAAAACCTTTCAAACTGAAACGAAACACAAAATCTATAAATTAAACAAATTGTACATGGTTACTTATAAAACAGACAAACCCTTTAAAACAAGAAAAGGTTACAGACAAGGTCATTTTTCACTTGGCCTTTTATAAAAGGGATACCTTTTCAAAGTATTACGATTTCTGTTCATGGCGAAAACTGGTTGAGCTGTATATAGCGACGATCCTCTTCATTTCGTGTGAGAAAAAGTGTTTTGACATTAAGAAAACATTTTTTTCTACGGCGCATGTAATTGGTCTCTCTGTGTTTTACTGATCCTGTCTTATATTCTAACGTACAAAAAGTCTATGAGATTTCTAAAACACGTAAAATACGATCTTAAATGACCATTTTCCAAAAGACAGCGTCGAATATGACTATCTACGTGGGGCATATTTGTTGTGCCTTGTTACGAGGAGCTAAAACTTATTTAAAAAGGACTAACCTATATAAAAAACGAGCGGTGTAGCCCGCGTGTTGCTACGGGAGTGTTTTGCACGAATATATATGGCTATATAGATATAAACATGGAATTTTGGTTGCTTTAAAGTGTTGTGTGCAACAGTTGTAATAACAGTAAATTTGTTTCTAAGATTTGTATTGCACTGTTATTATTACTGTTCATGCGTTATATTTAATTTTTTACATGAATATTATGGAATTTACTTTTTACAACTATTTTTATTTTTTTTTAATTTCTTTTCAAGGGAATTTACTTTTTACAACTATTTATTATTATTATTATTATTATTTTTTTGAAGAAAGTGTTTGTACATTGCTATTTTTGTTGTTGGGCTTTTGGTATTTTTTTATTGGGCTTTTGGTATTTTTTGTTGGGCTTATTTATGTGGTGCATATTTCCAATCAGATTTATTTGGGGGTAAATTGCATCGAAAAATTAGGGTTTTGGAGATGTTGGGTGTACAAAGTTCGTTTGGGTGAAAAGGTCTTTTTATTGATACGCGATGCCTCCTAGGTTTGAGAAATTGCTAAAGATTGGAGAGCAAATCGGTGATAGGCGAATTGAGAGTGTTTTGGAGGCTGTGTTCGTGCGTGAGAAGAACGCTTACAGATGTGATAAGAAGGATTACAATGAAAGGATTCAAGAAGTGAAGAGTCGTATTCAAGAAGTGAAGACTCGTATTCAGCATAGGCATGAATATTATGGAATTTACTTTTTACAACTTTTTTTATTTTTTTTTTTATTTTTTATTTCAAGGGAATTTACTTTTTACAACTATTTTTTATTATTATTATTATTATTTTTTTGAAGAAAGTGTTTGTACATTGCAATTTTTGTTGTTGGGCTTTTGGTATTTTTTTATTGGGCTTTTGGTATTTTTTGTTGGGCTTATTTATGTGGTGCACATTTTCAATCAGATTTATTTGGGGGTAAATTGCATTGAAAAATTAGGGTTTTGGAGATGCTGGGTGTACAAAGTTCGTTTGGGTGAAAAGGTCTTTTTATTGATACGCGATGGCTCCTAGGTTTGAGAAATTGCTAAATATTGGAGAGCAAATCGGTGATAGGCGAATTGAGAGTGTTTTGGAGGCTGTGTTCGTGCGTGAGAAGAACGCTTACAGATGTGATAAGAAGGATTACAATGAAAGGATTCAAGAAGTGAAGAGTCGTATTCAGCATAGGCATGGAATTATCCTTGAGCTAAAGAAGTTTGGGACTGATTGCGTTCTGGATGAGTGTTTGGAAGATTTAAAAGCTGCCGAGCAACAGGATTTAGAGGAAATTGGTTGGCTGATTCAGAGGAGCTACGTTGCTGGCCTGCGTGTTGGTGAGAAATCTAAAATCATAAAGAAATTAAGTAAATTTAAATAATGTTGCTTGTGTTTGCAGCTTTTGTATGGTTAAATACGTTTAAATGTAGTGGCTTTTTGTGTGATCTAGGGATGTAAAAATGGTAGTGTTGCAGTCACCTATGCTACAATTATGTAGTTGCCATATGGTATATATTTTCAATGTATGAAAGTTCTGGTGTAGCTGGAACTTGGTAGATGTTTATGTTTATATAAATAAAATTATAACTTATTATGGTTTATTTGATGTGTGCAATTGTGGTCATTGTTGTATGTGTTTTTTGTTTGCTTGGTGACAATTTTGTTTGCAAAAGTTAAAATAGAATAAGGCCATGTTTTAATAGGGTAATGTTTTGTGCTAGTTATTTTGATTATACAGTGGTTCCATGTGATATTTGCAGTCATAGATTCTAAAATTTGTGGTTAGGATAGATTATAAAATTTGTGGTTGGGGTGTGTCAAGAACCCAAATGAGCAGTGTTTCAAGCTAGTTAGTGCCACTATTTATAGTTATATTTTTTGCCTATATAAGTAAGAGAAATGGGTCTGTAATGTTTAGCTATATTCGACGGTTTTCTTTAAAAAGTGTATGAAAAAACAAAAAATGGTCTCTACTCCAAACTTTGATTTGCTAAAAGATATTTGCGGGTCTAGTGAGGCAAAAGACTGCTTCAAATTTCTTTTTGTGCAAGAAGAGAGTGAAACTGAGGGTTTTATAAAGAAGCTTGGTGAATGGTGTGCTGGTTTGTGTGAGAAAATTGGTAAGTTTGGTGAGCTGATTCAAAAAGGGCAGAGTTTTAGTCATTTTGATGTAGCAGCTTGGGATGGGATGGTGTTAGGAATATAAATATTCATCTGAAGACTCGGTCACCCCGAGTACTCATTAGCATTTAATAGCTCGTAGGAATATTAGTACTATTAGTAATAGTTTAGTTATCTTAGTATTTGTGGAGTGGGTCGGGTCTTTACCCACTGTCAGCTCGCTCCACAGCCCACACAGAGCACTTATATTTATAACTATAAATACCCCTCTCCACCTAGGGAGAGGGTTGGAACTTCTCACATTTTCAATACAATATTCTCTTCACTTTCTCTCACTAAGTTCCCAACTCACTTTCTCTCTCTAAATCTCTTAACTCATTCGGCCAAATCCACACGATTTATGTGTTTAAATGTTATGAATATGCTACAATTGGTATCAAGAGCCATGGTTAGGTTCTAGCTTTTGCATATTCTCGAATTTGTGGTGAGATTTTGGCGTGTTTGTGTTATTTGTGTGGTTCGTATAGTATTGTCAAGAAAATCATTGGTTTGGCTTTGTTTGTGGTTCAAATCAATAAAACTTAGTACTTTTGTGTTCATATAGCTCTCTAGTCTAGTTTCTTGGTATTCTACGGGTGATTTAGTGTGTTTCGTGAAAGATCTAAGGAGTTTCTTGACTGCGGTTTACTACTCGGACGCATATTCTTGGCAGCGGTTTGGGTATCGACAAAAGGTTCTTATCTGCGGTTTGTGTTATTAGGGAAATTGTTGGTAGCGGTTTGCCAAGAACTTCTGACAGCGGTTTGGAGCTTAACCAAAACGGGAAAGACGACAAAAAAGGACGGAAAGTGACGTTTTTGTCCTCTTATCATTGCGGTTTGTGGTTTTTGTCTTGTTGCGGTTTGTCGTTTTGTCTTGCGGTTTGACTTTAGGTGCTGCGGTTTGACTCACTGCGGTTTAGGTTTTCGCGGTTTGAAATTCAGCGGTTTGGTGATTCTGCGGTTTGTCAAGGTTGAGTTTAACCATTGCGGTTTGTCTAGTATTCCTGCGGTTTGAATCTTGCGGTTTGGTATTCTGGTTCTGCGGTTTGATCTTTGCGGGTTGTCTAGTATTCCTGCGGTTTGGTATTCAGGCACTGCGGTTTGATCTTTGCGGTTTGTCTAATATTCCTGCGGTTTGAGTCTAGCGGTTTGGTATTCAGGCACAGCGGTTTGATCTTTGCGGTTTGTCTAGTATTCCTGCGGTTTGAATCTTGCGGTTTGGTATTCTGGTCCAGCGGTTTGTCTAGTATTCCTGCGGTTTGAATCTTGCGGTTTGGTACTCTTGTGCAGCGGTTTGACCATTGCGGTTTGTTGGGTGTGATTACGGTTTGGGCACTGCGGTTTGATACTTAAGTAATACTATTAACTGTGATTTGACTCAAGTTATCAAATAACGGTTTATTCTTGATTTTGTAAAATCCCGCGAAAGAACTTATTTCTCGGTTTAAATCAAAGAATTATAAAATCCCGTTCACTTTAACATCATGACGAGCACAGCTTCTGATGATATTCAAGCTGCTGGGTCTGACACCCGTCCTCCTATGCTTGATAGGACAGACTATGAGTCGTGGGCACAATGAATTCGACTCTACTGCTTGGGAAAAGAGAATGGAGTTAACATTCTCAAATCAATTGATGAAGGACCATTTCAGATGGGAACCACAAGAGATGTTGTAACTACTGGTGAGGATGGAACGGTAACGTTTGGAATTGATAGGCCACGCACGTACAATGATCTGAATGAAGAAGAAAGGAAGAGGTATGATGCTGACATTAGGGCCTCCAACATTGTCATTCAAGGCTTGCCTAAAGATGTTTACAAACTCATCAATTTCAACACTGAAGCAAAAGCAGTTTGGGATAATGTCAAGATGCTTCTAGCTGGATCAGAACTGACAAAAGAAGATCGTGAGTCACAGCTATATGATGAGTTTGAGCATTTCAAGATGAACCCGGGTAAGAACATTACAGACTACTATGTGAGATTTCACAAGTTGGTAAATGACATGAGGATCATCAGAATGACTATGCCAAACATCCAACTCAACTCAAAGTTTGTAAACAACATGACTCCAGAATGGGACAGATTTGTTACTGCAGTGAAACTCAACAAAGATCTGAGAGATACAAATTATGAACAGTTGTATGCCTATCTACAACAACATGAGAAACATGCTGCTTATGATCGTTTGTTGAGAGAAAAACTCAATCCAACTGCACCAAGTGACCCACTTGCACTTGTTGCAAATGTTCAACCAATCAGCCGGTCTCCATCTGAGCAAGCTTATCATCATCCCTATTCATCATCATCTGCCATGAATCGACAACTGGACTCAGGTTACTCTCACACCGACAAAATGATTGATAACCTCACCAACCAAGTGTCCTTACTTGTTCAACAATTTAAAGCAACACTCCCTCAAACTAACAATCAACTCAGAACCTCATCAAACCCACGCAATCAGGCAACTGTGGAGGATGGAAGAATTGTGGTTCAGAATGTTCTAGGGAGGCAGAACTTGAATCAAAGGAACATGGGTCGAGGTAATGTGCAGATCAGAGTAGGGAATACAAATCAGGGGCAGGGGAAGCAACACAAGTGTTATAACTGTGGTGGACTTGGACACATTGCCAGAAACTGTAATCAACCAAAACATCCACAAAACTCTGACTATTTCAAGGACAAGATGTTGTTGATGCAAGCTCAAGAGTATGGAGCTGTGTTGGACGAAGAAGAATTGTTGTGTTGGGAATTAAATATTCAAGAAGTTTAATATCGGATTCTACTCAAAGAAATACGTTAAGTGTGATTCTGCTGCTAGTGCATTATGGTTCCTGCTGTTAATGTTGTTCCTGCTGCTAGAACATTTGATTCTGCTGTTAGCGATAAATGATTCTGCTGCTAGGCTTAGCATTCTGCTGCTGTTGATCCTGCTGCTAATGATACTTGTTCCTGCTGATAGCGATAACTCATTGCTGCTGATAGTGAACATTCTGCTGCTAAGTGGATAAGTATGAAAAGATATTATTTGTATTTTGGTCAACAATATACGGTAGATAATATCTTACCCCATGTGCTTAGTTAACAAGTTGTGTACACAGATACATGTTGTATCTTATGTACTGACACTCTAAGGATAAGTTAACAAGTAAGTCGGCTAGACTTTAAGCAATATGTAAAGATCTTCTTGGACTATAAAAGAAGATCTTAATGTCGATATTATGTGTGTTCATGCATATGTTATATTGTTAGAACTCATAACAGTTAGAACTAGAACAAAACACAAGAATATCACAAGTGATAAAAACATAAGATTCAAGGTCTTTGTAACCCTAGTGATATTTCAAGATCACTCGTATTATTATCATTAATAATATTGAATCGTTTGGTGATAATCTTTATGTGTTCATTGCTAACTAACAAACATAACAATTCCATTTCCATAACATACACAACCTTCTAAGTTTGGTTGAGTGAATTCCGCGCACTTAATCATATTAACACAACATATCAATACACACAAAGAACAAAAGGTTTAACCACCTTAACCGTGTGTCCAGTCCTAACAAGTGGTATCAGAGCAAGGCTGATATTGTTGTTTTTAGAAGAAACAGAAATGGATGTACAAGATGTTCAAACCAATGTTGCTGCAAAGTTGCCCATGATCAAACCGAATGAGTTTGAGTTATGGAGGATGAGAGTTGAGCAATATTTTATGGTTCAAGATTATGCTCTTTGGGATATAATTCAGTATGGTGATTCCTTCACTCTAGGCTATTCAGATGTTCTTGTTGAAGGGAAAACAGTTAGAAAAAGAAATACTGGACCAGTCTCAAATGAAGAAAAGATACAAAAGAGAAATGATCAGAAAGCAAGAAACTTGTTGCTTATGACCATTCCTGGTGAGCAGATGCTATCTTTTAGCAAATATCTTGATGCAAAAACTCTTTTTGAAGAGATTTGTGCATGGTTTGGTGGTAATGAAACTACCAAAAAGACACAGAAGACATTGCTAAAGCAACAATTTGAAAACTTTACTGCTTTTAGTAATGAGTCTCTTGATAAACTATTTTCAAGATTACACAAGCTTGTCAGTCAGTTAGCTGTGTTGGGTGTTGAGACAGAGAAGGAAGATCTGAACATGAAGTTCTTGAAAAGTCTACCTGATGAATTCCATACTCATGTTATTGTCTGGATGAACAAACCAGAAATTGAAACAATGAAACTTAATGATTTGTTCAACAACTTTAAAATTGTTGAACAAAGTCTAAAGAGGGGTGGAAATTATGGTACTAGTTCTGGAAATGTGGCACTTTTGTCAACTCCCAGTGTTAGTCATACAGAAGAGGTAGATGAAGTTGAAGGTGTTTCTAATGTTACTTATGGTGGTCCTTCTACTAGTTTACAAAAGGATATTGCTGGACTTGGAGATCCAACATTTTATGCCTTTATAACCAGTCAATCTAGTGGTTCTCCTCTAAATCATGAAGACCTTGAGCAGGTAGATGGTGATGATTTGGAAGAGATGGATATTAAGTGGCAAGTTGCTTTACTTAGCATGAGGGCTAAGAAGTTTTGGCAGAGAACTGGAAAGCAAATTACCATAAATGGTAATGATACTGCTGGGTTTGATAAGAAGAAAGTGGAATGTTTTAACTGTCATAGGTTGGGACACTTTGCTAAAGAATGTAGAAGCCCAAGGAAGCAGGATAATAGGAACACATGGTATAAGCAAGAGAGGAAAAAAGAAGTACTGGTGGAAGAGCCAAAGGCTATGCTGGCTATTGATGGTATTGGATATGATTGGAGCTCTATGGCTGTTGAAGAGGAAGCACCACCAAATGCTGCTCTTATGGCCAATGAATTTGCTCTAATGGCCTTTTCTGATTCAGAGGTAGATGCCATTCCTACTTGTACTAATTCATGTCCTAATCTTAAAAATTATGAAGACATTAAAAAGAGATTTGATGCTTTTAGAGAAGAGTTAATTGATGCCCTTCATAATTTAGCTAATCATAAGAGGTGTGTAGGAGTTCTAGAAAAACAAATCCAACATTTTCAAAAAAATGAATCTACTTTTACTGATGACTTAAATGCTTTAAAAAGAGGAATAGCATTTAGAGATGAATTACTTAATGATCAAAGTAAACGTTTATCTGAAGCCAATAATAAAACTGAAAATGTTAAGATAACTATAGATACTTTAGCTCATGCCTCAGAAGGAATAAATAAAATTTGGGAAGCTCAAGTAATTGATAAAGCTAATTCAGGTGTAGGTTACAAATCTGTCCCTCTACCATACAGAGGTGTTCATTCACCTCCAGGTGTTGACCTAGCACATACAGGTTTAGCTGAGTTTCAAGAACCAATCTTGGAATATGGTTCTAAGGCTAGTAAGAGCCTTAAGGTACAAAAAGGAAGTAAAAGTTTAGATAAAACTTTACTTTATCAGGACAAGGTGTCATTTGTTAAGAAAGGAGATGCTATAGTTGTTGAGGATTGTACAACTGATAGTGATGATGAAGATGAACAGGTTATGTCTAAACCTGAAGTGGTTAAGAAAGTAGGAACAAGTGTTCCTAAGATAGTCAAACACAATACTGATAGGCCTAAATCAAACATTAAGCATGTTAGGCAACCAGTTAGATATTGTGAGCAATATAGAACCACCAACAAGCCCAGAGGTAACCAAAGGAATTGGAACAACCTCAAGTCTAACCAATTAGGTGATGACTTTGCTTTTTATAATAAAGTTTGTTACACATGTGGTAGTTTTGACCATCTTGCAGCTTTCTGCAACCAATGGGTAACTGGGTATGAAAACCATAGAGTGAACCACAAAAGGCAAACACCTAAATCTCACTTTCACTCTAGTTCTAAGAGAACAAACCCCAGAGTAGTCAAAAACAAGTCTGGCTCAACCTCAGATCCTGCTGCTAGACTAATGGTTCCTGCTGCTAAACAAACTGTTCCTGCTGCTCGACCATTTATGACTATTAACCCAAAATCAACAGCTAAGGGTGCAAAATCATTTTTCAACCATGCACCAACAACTGTTCTAAGGCCCATTCAAACAAAAGCAGTGGTCCAAAAACAAGTTTGGAAACCAAAGGGTAGAATTGAAAAGTTAGCAGTTCTTGCTGCTAAGCAATCAGTTCCTGCTGCTAAGGGAAACAGGGCAAATGCTGTTAAGGCCTCAGCATGTTGGATTCTTAAATCCAATGTTGCATCAACTGTCCTTAAAAGATTGAATAATATTGATGCAAGAGGCAGATCCAAGTCAGTAATGGCTTGGATCCCCAAAAGAAACTAACACTCTTATTTATGTGCAGGAACATTCAAATGATCAGGAAGAGGATCAAGGATACTCAGATAGTGGATGTTCAAGGCACATGACAGGCAACATGTCTTATCTTTCAGATTTTCAATCATTCAATGGAGGATATGTTACCTTTGGAGGGGGTGTTCGTGGCAAAATTTCTGGTAAAGGTACAATCAAAACCGGAAATTTAGATTTTGAAGATGTGTACTATGTAAAAGAGCTAAATTAAATATTCAAGAAGTTTAATATCGGATTCTACTCAAAGAAATACGTTAAGTGTGATTCTGCTGCTAGTGCATTATGGTTCCTGCTGTTAATGTTGTTCCTGCTGCTAGAACATTTGATTCTGCTGTTAGCAATAAATGATTCTGCTGCTAGGCTTAGCATTCTGCTGCTGTTGATCCTGCTGCTAATGATACTTGTTCCTGCTGATAGCGATAACTCATTGCTGCTGATAGTGAACATTCTGCTGCTAAGTGGATAAGTATGAAAAGATATTATTTGTATTTTGGTCAACAATATACGGTAGATAATATCTTACCCCATGTGCTTAGTTAACAAGTTGTGTACACAGATACATGTTGTATCTTATGTACTGACACTCTAAGGATAAGTTAACAAGTAAGTCGGCTAGACTTTAAGCAATATGTAAAGATCTTATTGGACTATAAAAGAAGATCTTAGTGTCGATATTATGTGTGTTCATGCATATGTTATATTGTTAGAACTCATAACAGTTAGAACTAGAACAAAACACAAGAATATCACAAGTGATAAAAACATAAGATTCAAGGTCTTTGTAACCCTAGTGATATTTCAAGATCACTCGTATTATTATCATCAATAATATTGAATCGTTTGGTGATAATCTTTATGTGTTCATTGCTAACTAACAAACATAACAATTCCATTTCCATAACATACACAACCTTCTAAGTTTGGTTGAGTGAATTCCGCGCACTTAATCATATTAACACAACATATCAATACACACAAAGAACAAAAGGTTTAACCACCTTAACCGTGTGTCCAGTCCTAACATGTTGTTTCTTGCTGGCGATGGGGGAAATACTTTTGATGCTGATGTGGACGACCAGCCAGTTCAGGACCTTGCACTTAATGATCCCAACATTTCAAAGCTGATGATTGTGATGCTTTTGACTCTGATGTGGATGATGAACCAACTGCTCAAACAATCTTCATGGCTAATCTGTCCTCTATTGTCTCATCACCTCAACAAGCTAGTCCCTCCAATGCATCTGTGATTTCTGAGGTACTAAAGCTTTATGACACATATAACGTGGTCGATAAACAAAAGATTCCCAACGAAGTACAACAGACAGATGTGGTTGATTCAGATACTGTTGAAATGGGAAATAGTAATATTATTTCATATGAACAATATGTGAATCACAACAACGTGTCTGATGTACAAGGTGGTAAATCTTATGTTGAAAATATTGCTTGTGTTGTAGATAATGCTTGTGTGGTAGATAATGTTTGTGAGTGGCATGAAAACACTGAGTTTGTCCCTGATGACACCTTGACCACTAGACTAAACATATATAAAGATCAGGTGGCAATTTATGAACAACGTGCTAAATTTGAACTAACTGAACGTGAGCAGAAAATGGATAGTCAAATGCGTACACTTATAACTGAGCGTAATTTAAGGGAGGAAACATTAAAACAAGAGTTGAATTCTTTGCAAAAACAGCTGGATCAGACTGTTAAACAAAAATAGGAGGCCAACTCTTAAATGATTTCTCAAAACTTAAAACCTTAAAGAATAAGCTTGAAAACAAGTTGTACACACAAGACCAAACCAGACAAACTGCTCAAATGATTCAAAAGCACAAAAAGTTGTGCGATAAGCATAGTGAAAGTAATGTAGGTGAACCTAAATTAGCTCTCCTTAGGAAAACTAAAGTAGCCCAACCTGCCTTATATGATGCCAATGTGATGATTATGCCTAGTCATGCCCCACCTGATGTTTCATCTTTAGAAGAGAGTAATGAGATAGATGTGAGAAATAGAGAAAGAATGAATGAGAAAATGAAGGATCCCAAATGCATAGCCAATCGAATAATTGTCAAACCCCATGATTATTATGAGGAGAATCGATTGACTGTGTTTGCACCTCAAAAGAAGTTAACGTCTGAACAAATAGTTTGGTCTTTAGATATGGAAAAGAGAAAGGCCGATGAGCTTGAAGCCAAAACTCCATCCCTTAGGAAAATTGCAGCTGCGACGGTGTATCCTCCCAATACACCTAGGCATTTGGTTCCTTTGACTCTTCCTACTGAATGTAAAACCTTAATTAGCATATATGTACTTTGTCAACTATTTGCTGATTTTGATAAAACATGTAAGAAGAGAATTACACCAACCTGAATTACTGGGGGGGAAAGGGGTTTTGAACAAACAAAAAGGTGTTACTTAACTGAGCTCATTTCATTCTTTAAATTACTCAAGGAACAGTTTGAAGGAATGCAAAACACCCTTAAAGCTGAAGTAAATGAAATGAAAGTAGTGTTTAAAAATATGAAAAATGAGGTAGCTCAAAATGCGATAGAACTTAAGAGCCGTGAGATCGAGAGAAAGAACATTCTCGTCACCAATGAGAATTTGATTGCTAGATGTATTGCACAGGATATATTTTATACTGCCACTGGTTCTGCTTTAACTGTCTGTCAATTTCATGAGTATTCTATTGCATTGAATGTTACCCAGAATCGTGTTGTTGAGCTTGAGGGGGAGAATTTGAAACTGCAAGAGAAAATTCAAAATGATGACCATGGTAACATGGTCAAGCGTTTTTCAAAACTAGAAGTTGATCATCTTAATTTACAATTAAAATATCAACACTTAGAAGAAAAATGTAAAATATCAAATGCCAAGACATCTCTGGATGCTCCTGAATTTGATACATATTTTGAATTGAGTAAACGTGATGAAAAAATTCAAGCTCACACTAACACGATTCGATAGTTGAGGGCTCAAATTGCCCAATTAAAGTCAAATAAGAGTGAAGCAATTGGCACCAATAAACCATCGTCTTTGGATTCTCAGAATTTTCACTATCAGGACACTATCAATAAGTTACACTATGAAAATGAGTGTTTTCGAGCTGAAAATTCAAAAATCAAACAGCATTACAAAGAGTTATATGACTCAATTAAAGTCACACGAAACAGTCATAATGAAAAGATAAATTCTTTGTTAAATGAAATTGAGAATCTTAAGACTCAGGTGAAAGGGAAAATGCCAATTGGCACTTGTGATAATGTTGCTCCAAAGGTTTCTGTTGTTAGAAAGTATGATGTTGATGTTGTGCCTATTCCAATTCCCCTTAGGAACAATAGGTCTGCCCATCAAATTTATCTCAATCACCTTAAGGATAGCCTGGATACACTTTGTGAGATTGTAGAGGAGGATAGGATAGAAAAACCACTTGATAAAGCAGTTGTAGATGCCTGCTTCCTCACTAAAAGGTCTCAGGAATTTTTAGAGTACGTCATTGGCACTGGCCCTAAGATTGATAACAAAAGAGTTAGATTTGTTGCATCATCATCTACGACTAAAAATAAGCACGTAACCTTTGATCTACCACTGAGAACATCAGAACCCAGCACATCAAAGTCAGGAAAGCAAATGACAGTAAAACAAACTAATGTTCCCATCATTACTTCTACAGGAGTAAAATGTGACACCAAAGCTAGCGGGTCAAAGCCTAGAGGCAATGCAAGGAAAGATAGGACCGCGCCGGCTAAGAGTGGTCACGAGAAGAAAGTAGAAGCCCAACTTAGGAACAATAAGTTTGCAATGAATAGAATGAATCGTGTTGATTCTAGTATCAAAAGTACTGTAATTGATTCGAATTCTAATGTTGTCTGTAAAACATGTAATGAATGTATAATTTCTGCTAATCATGATGATTGTGTTGTGTCATTTTTGATGTCTCCTGTACAACCCCATGTTAAGAATGTTAGGAAAACTGAAACAAGTAAGAAAGTTTGGAAAGCAACAGGAAAAACGTTTGCAAATGTCAAGTATCGATGGAGACCCACTGGAAGGAAGCTCACTTTAGGAGATCAGTGCCCCTTAACTAAATTGAATAACCATAAAGTAGTGAAGGTTAAGGAATGGAAACCAACTGGTCGAATGTTGCCTTTAGTGACACAATGCCCTGCTACTAGGTCAATTGCTTCTTCTAGTGTAGTTTCCACTGTAAATACAGTAGCATCTGTGAAACCTGTAGTTCCAGAATTTGTGTGTGCTAACCAAATGGACCCCAGATGTACATGGGGATCCACATTTTTCAGTTATCCATCGTTGTCTGTTTTCAAATGCAGGTCGTACAAATCTTCCTTTGGTATTTGGACTCAGGCTGCTCAAAACATATGACTGGGGATCGCTCACGGCTCAAGAATTTCGTGAAAAAGTTTATCTGGACAGTTAGATTTGGGAACGACCATTTTGGGGCAATTATGGGTTACGGAGATTATATGTTTGGCGACAGTGTAATTTCCTGGGTATACTATGTGGAAGGACTAGGGCATAACTTGTTTTCTGTTGGTCAATTTTGTGATTCCGATCTCGAAGTTGCTTTCAGAAAACACACTTGTTTCGTCAGAGAGTTGGATGGTGTTGATCTTCTTAAAGGCAGTCGTGGCACCAATTTATACACCATCTCAATTGAAGAAATGACGAGGTCCTCTCCTATATGCTTGCTTTCAAAGGCCTCGAAGACTAAATCATGGCTTTGGCACCGTCGTTTAAATCACTTGAACTTCGGCACCATAAATGACTTGTCTCGCAAGGATCTTGTACGAGGCATGCCCAGACTAAAGTTTGAGAAAGATCATCTTTGTTCTGCATGTCAATTGGGCAAAAGCAAGAAACATACTCACAAACCCAAAACCATCAATACCATCATGGAAGTTCTTCACACCCTTCACATGGATCTGTGCGGACCAATGAGAATGCAGAGTATCAATGGAAAGAAATATGTTCTTGTAGTGGTCGACGACTACTCTAGGTTTACATGGGTAAAGTTTTTGAGAACCAAGGATGAAACTCCAGAGGTTATCATTAAACTAATCAAGCAGTTACAAGTAAGGCTGAACAAAACTGTCAGAATCATCCGAACGGACAATGGAACTGAGTTTGTTAACCAACAACTCAGTCAATTTTATGAAGATATTGGCATAACTCATCAGAAAAGTGTTGCACGCACTCCTCAGCAAAACGGTGTTGTCGAAAGACGAAATCGTACTCTAGTGGAAGCTGCAAGAACTATGCTAATATATCCTAAGGCTCCGATGTTTCTTTGGGCAGAAGCAATTGCTACTGCGTGTTACACCCAAAATCGTTCCTTGATACACACTCTTCACAACAAAACTCCTTACGAGCTGATACATGGCAAGAAACCAGATCTTTCCTTTCTTCGAGTGTTCGGTGCTCTGTGCTATCTGACAAATGATGGTCAAGATTTGGGAAAGCTAAAGGCTAAAGCAGACGTAGGGTTCTTCGTTGGGTATGCACCAGATCGCAAGGGATATAGAATATACAACAAAAGAACCCGACAAATCATGGAAATGATTCACGTGACATTCGATGAGCTGACTGAGCAAACGGCTCCTGAACAAACCGGTTCTGGACCCGCACCTAATCTATTGACACCTGGACCAATTAGTTTAGGTCTTGTACAGAATCCCACGCCTGCAGTTCCTTATGTACCTCCCACCAGTGAAGAGTTGAAGAAGTTATTTGATTCGATGTTTGACGAATACTTTGAGCCACCAACAGTTATTACCACAATAGAAGCTCCACCTGTACCTCCTGTTGCTGATGCTCAAATTCTACAAAACTCAGAAGGTCCATCTGTATCTGTATCAATCAGTCAAGATGCTCCATCTGCCAGTCAATCGCCCTCATCATCAAATATTCAATCTTCCTCGGTACAGCAAGGTTGACCGGATCTACACACACGCCTTGTGTTAGATGTGATACTAAGAATTATACGTAGTCTAGCAAGCGGAATTTACTAGCTAGCACTTAGAAGACTTTATGTGTTTGTGTTTTGTATGGTTTGAATGTAACAATGAATGAACACAGAATAATGAACTTCAACGATTCAATATTATTAGAAAAATAATACGAGTGATCTCCTATCACTAGGGTTTACAACCTTGAATCTTAACTAAACAATACGTATGAACTCTTATCGTACATAACCTTAAACCTAGGCAATCCTTTTATAGACTAAGGATTCCTTCACAAGATAACTATCAACTAATCCTTATACAATATACACTAATCTTTTCCATATTTATCTACTTACACGTTTACAAAATAATAATAAGCAGTACAAATATTTCTTTCATAACCGTACTAACTGCTTATGTTTTCAACCTTCTTCAGCAGTACTAACTTCCATCTTCAACAGTACTAACTGCTATAGCTTAATTTCCCAACAATCCTCCCCTAAACTTATGATTTCTATCCAAATCACTAAGTTTCTTCAAATTAAGCTTCTTCTTCTGAATGTGGAAAATTCTTTCAAACATCTATCCCATCAGTCACTTTAGCCTTTGACTTTTCTTTGCTCCACAAGGTTGAAAATCTTTGTAACTAATAAGTCTGCCATCTCAGAGTCTTCTTCAACCTTGAGTCTTGTATACACCATAGATGTTAAAACACTTGATCTGAGCGGATAATCCTTTTCCACTAACATATAGATTTCTATCCCATCTGGAGTAGAAACTCAATGTACTCCACACGATTCAAATAAATACCAATATACATCTTTAACTTGTGCTTCAAATCTCCACATTGACTCTCCACTATTAGGTTCATAGATTCTCTTTAATTGAACCCATAATTCTTTATCTTTGTCTTCAATGGGATCTTTATCTCTGAATCTCTCTTTGACTAAGCTCCATAGTTGATTAAGATCTTCTCTGTCAAAACCCCTGAGTAAATCTTCAAACAACTTGTACCTTTCAGAAATATTACCAAGTCTGATTATCTTCCATCCTTTCATTCTTCCATCAGTGAACACTTCCCAGTCAATGATTGGATGTTTTACTTGTAAAGGTTTGTTATAAGAAGATTCTGGAACAATCATCATCATACTCTTGATCTTCTCATTTGTTAACCCTTCTTCTTCAGACTTTTGTTTCTTTGCAACATCAGATTCCATAGTTTCTGATTCTCTCTTCTTACCTGTTTTGAAACCTCTTCTTGGAGTGTTCAGAATAGCATAAGTTTCATAGAATTCCCTTTCAATTATAGCATAAGATTTTCCCTTGAAGTCATTCATAGTGTAATTTGCTGAGTTCTTCAAATAATGTTTAATAGACTCAACTTGTTCCTTCTTTGTTGGCAACTTTATCTTGTATCCTGACTTCTGCCTTTCTCTTATCCTCTGAATCAGATCTTCCCATGTTGCTACTCCATTCTTTTTGAGTATGAACTCTTTAAGCTCCTCTGTCTTTTCTTCTTCATTCAACTGTTTGTCTTTGAGAACCATTGAAGCTTGAGCTCTTACAATCAAATCAGAATCCAACAAATATTGTAGCTGTTCATTGAACTCCTCTTGATTTGCCTCTTTAGATCTTGTTCTTTCCATGAATTCAGCTATGTTTCGTACATCATCAGCAGCCATTTTTCTTGCAAATTCCTCATCTTAAGCTATCTAAGCTTTTTCAGCTTGTTTGTCAGCCAATTCTTCTTCTACCATTCTCCTTGCAACTTCTGCATCATGATCTATCTGATCTTGAGTCTTTGTTTTTAATCTCTTGAGCCTTTCAAGTTCTTGAGCTGCTTCCTCTTCTTCTTGTGTCATAGCTCTTTTACCTTTATCAGCTCTTCTTCTTTCATAAACTAGCTCAGCTGAAGTTTCACCAGTTGGAACTGCTTGATGCCCTGTCTCAGCAGTTGGAACTGCTTGATGCTGCTTTGTCGCAGCAGTTGGAACTGCTTCAACAGTCAACCTTTTCTGCTTCATGAATACCAGTCTGAACTGCTTCTTGTGTCTTAACAGTTTCTTCAACATAACCAGAACCTAAACCAATATCTGCAATATTACCAGAACCTTTATCATGTTCTGAGCCTTTATCATGCCTCCCCTGAGAACCTGATCTATCCTTGTCTTTACCAAATTTCCTCCCCTGTTTTGAAGAATTTTCATCATTCCCTTCTGAACCATCTGAATCATCATCATCAGAAGAAGAATCATCATCCAATACCATTCTTGCCCTTTTCTTCTTCAACTGTTCTTCAAGCTTCTTCACCCTTTTTGTTAATTTGGTGTAGACTTTGGCAAAATTCTCCTTCTGAGCTTTGAATTCCTCCTTGGTTTTCTTTAGCTCCTTCTCCAAAGTGTCAACCTTGGCTACTAACTTGGTACATAAAGCCGTCAATTCAGTTTGTGAAGAACTACCCTCATCACTTCTAGCTGTGTTACCTGCTAGGAGCGGTGAATCATGGGGAAAGGATCTAGTCTCAACCCTAGTTTGACTAGGTTTAGACCTTCTCCTATAAGTTGTGATGGTTGGTTGGTGGGTTATTGCAAGTACTTGAGTGGGTGTGTGATGGGGATCGGTTGGAACTGCTGAACCTTCACCCAACTCAGTTTGAAGCATTTGAGGAAACAATGGAACTGGTTCCCTTTGAAAAAGTCTACTAGCCATAGCCATATTTTGAAAAACTTTTGATTGAAGGCTAGGAGTAGCAAAAATCTCAGTTGGTTTTGTAAGCAGGTATGTCTTTTTATTCAAAAGTGTTTGAACAAACCTGGGATACATTAAAAACTTTGTTTTGCTTGTAACATTAGATACCAAACCCTCAAAAATAAATTTTGAAAAGTTAAAAACTCTGTTTGTAGACAAGCAAATGAGAGCAATAGCAATATTGCTACTGAACTGCTCCCAAGCAGTCTTTTTAGGACTTAAACAACTTAAAAGGGTATGTATCAAAAATCTCCATTGAGGTGAGAAACATCCTTATTGAAAAGTTAATTTATTTTCAGATGTATCATACCCCATTTTGGTAAGTTCTTCCCATATTTTAGTGTTAGGCATAGTGTTAATACCATCTGAGTCATGTAATTTAAAATGCCTCCTAATTATAGACTCGGTAACAACAAAAGATACACCATCCACTTCAGAATGAATTTCTGAGTCTCCATCTTCACTAGTCAAGACAGTTGCATTCTGCCAGAACTGTGTGATGTGCGAGACATAAAGAATAGGATAAACAGTTAGAGCATACCTTATGTAAGAGTGGTTGAGAAAGTCCACAATCTCATAAAACTTTGGCCCATCTCCCGCCTCTGTTTTCTCAAGAAATGCAAGCTGATTATGACGCTTAACAAATTCCAATCCAGCCATTCTTAGTGATGAAAAATGAAAGATTATAGTAATACGATGATCGTTTAAATTGGAATTGAGGTTTTATGTAGTCGCTTGGGGTTTATAGGTACTGTGTAGGGTTTTGCGAAATATGCGTATGAGATAAATTATCTTTAGAAAGAGAATAAATAAATTTATGGTAAAAAGATAATTATCGTCTATAAAAATCCCTATAAATACCTTAAGAATAACGGTTTTACCCCAACGGCTAGAAAATTAATTACTGATAGATTTTTACAACGGCTAGTTGAACCGTACTAACTTTGTACTAACCGTACCAACTGTTGGAAAAATTTTGTTGAGCCGTATGAACTTATTGAAAAGAATTTTAAAATACCATGGCTCAAACATAGTTTTAGCAAACTATCAGCTATCAACGGATTTGATATGTCTTTACCAATAGCCGTTTGCTTTGGACTAGCCAACTCTTCACACTTAGATATGGTGAGCTGATAACCATACAATTTTTGGTAAATTGTCAACCATCAACGAATTTGATTAGTCTTTACCAGATACCGTTTTCTCTGGACTAGTTGGTTCTTATGTGGGTAAGACATGGTGAACCAATTACCATTTGTTGTGTGTAAACATCACACACTCAGCTCCAAATCACCATAACAGTCCAAAACATATAGCATTAAATTCCTTGGTGTTTATCATCCAAAACATGCAAGTGTTAGTCCAAAAACAAAGAAACAAGCCACAAAGAACTTGTCTCACAATATAAAAGTATATGACTAACAATGCACATAACAAGAAAAATTAATTTCCTTGTGGAACCCAAGCTAATACAGACTTAGGCTTTCCTCTAGCATCAACATAATTCATTCTTTTCAAAACAATCTTAGCACCATTGGGTTTAATAGGTCTCCATACCCAACATGCTGATGCATTCACTCCATTTCCCATATTACCCTTAGCAGTGTTTTTGTTAAGACCAGTACCAATTACTCTGCTAGCAGTTGGAACTGATGGCTTGGTAGTTGTCACCTTTGGTTTCCAAACTTGGTTTTTCACCACTGCTTTCTCATAAAAAGTTCTTTTACCAGTTTTGTATGATGGTTTAAAAACAGTTATTGCATTTGGAACTGGTGGCCTTGGGCTAACAGGTCTAATAGGTCTGACAGTCTGAACTGCTGGTCTAGCAGTTTGAACTGCTTTGGGTCCAGACCTTAAAAGAACTGATCTAGGTATCATTCTATCATTCCTAAGAAAAGATTGAGGTCTTGCTATGCTCAACCTATGATTTGTATATCCAGATACCCATTTATCACAAAAATCTGCAAGATGGTCAAAGCTACCACAAGAGTAACAAGCTTTCCTATAGCAGACAAAATCCTCCCCTAATTGGTAAGATTTGAGGTCATTCCAATTCCTTTGGTTACCTCTTGGCTTGTTTGTGGTTCTATACATTTCTGCATACCTAACTGTTGGCCTAAAAGGTTTGGCATTTGATCTAAGCCTAACAGTCTCAGGTTTAACCATCTTTGGAACTTTTGGTTCCTCCACTTTAGCACTTACAGGCTTAACCACAGCCTGATCATCCTCATCATCAGAAGTCCATTCCTCAATGGTTGGAGCATCTGAGTCCTTAGCTGAGGACCTATCAGAAGACACCTTGTCCTCAGATAGTGATTTATCACTTGCACTTTCATACACAGGTTTGTCAACTACATCCTTCTTGGGTTGAGGACCATAGTTAAGCACAGGTAATTGAAATTCAGGGAGTCCTGTGTGTTCTAAGTCTATGCCTGGGGGTGTTGGAATTCCTCTATAGGGAGGTGGAACTGACTTATAACCTAGGCCTGACTTAGCTTTATTAAGGATCTGACACTCAATTATATTTTGAACACCTTTTGATGTGTATTCTAGTGTGTCTACACTCATCTAAATGTTCTCTTTAGCTTTCTTAACCTGTTCTAGCTCATGTTTTAATACAATAATTTCATTCTCCCTAAACATTAAGTCTCTCTTAACAATAATCATATCATCAGAAAACTTAGACTCATTACTTTTATAATGAACAATTTGTTCTTCTAACACAGCTAAAGCTCTCTTATGATTTGCTAAGCTAAAAACAGTTTCAACTAGCTCTTTTCTCTGATTCTCATATCTTGTTTTAAGTGTTTCTAGATCTTTTAAAGCTTCACAAGATTTAGAACATTTTGAAACTTGCACCTCAGAATCTGAGAATGCCATGAGAGCAACCTCTGTAGATGCTTCTGCTTCCTCCTCTGCAATGTAGCTCCTGTTGGGTATGCTTCTCGCACCAAAATGTGACAACATATTTGTAATTACATTAGTTATATTATTAGACTCAAACACATGGACTGAAATCGTCATTTATGTAAAGTCATGTGTATGTTAGCTATAAATACCCTCCTAGACTTCACTAGGAGGGTTGGAGCTTGTGTGTTTATTTTTCACCTTTCATATTATCAATAATATCATCGAGTTTCCCCTTTATTTTTTATTTACTTTCTCTCACTAAACCTTTACCATGAAGATGATGATCTTTCATCATCCAAGGCCTCCCGATTCACAATAAATCATCCAAAACACGATCCATCAATTGGTATCAGAGCCAATCCATACAACCTTTGATCGAACCAAAACTTTCATCGAACCACAACTTTGATCGAACCATATACCTTGATCGAACCAGAAATCTAGTCTAACAAAAATCTAGTCGAACAAAGTCATCTAGTCGAACAAGTTTGCTAGTCGAACCAAGTAAAAATAGTTGAACCAGTTAACTAATCGAACGAGCATACTTCATTGAACGGAGATTGATCGAACAAGGGTTAATCGAACGGGCTAATCAAACAAAGAGTAGTCGAGTTAGACTTTCTCTTCCAATTGATCGAACAAGTTTTTTGATCGAACGAACATTTGATCGAACAAAAACTTTGATCGAACCAACTATTCTGATCGAACCAAACCCATTGATCGAACCAACATTTTTGATCGAACCATTCCTTAACCGAACCACAATCTTTGATCAAACGAACTTCTCCATCGAACCACTTTATTGAACGACTTTCATAATCGAACGACTCACCTTGATCGAACCAGAAAATTCATCGAAGTCACAACTTGATCGAACCATGGAGTATCTAGTCGAAGGAGTTTTTTTTTTATCGAAGGAGCTTTTGTCTGATCGAAGGAGTAGCAAGTCGAACGGACAATATAGTCGAACCAAGTGTCTACTCGAAGCGAAGTTTACCTTAGTCGAGTTACTTCATCAGAAGGGTGTTGCGTTTGTTGATGTTTAGCATTTGACGTCAAGATTCTATAATCAAAGTACTTCATATATACACAACTTCATAATACTAGAAAAGTTGACAAGAGCTTAGCATGTGCCGTGTTCACAATATTATAAAAGTTGTCAAAGACATGTTGCGTTTTTAAGAAATTACAAGTTCACGTGTTTTTGCATGTAAAAAGGATTTTGTTTTTAAGTTGTCAAAGACGTGTTGCGTTTTTGCATGTGACGATCAAATTACACGTGTTTGTTTACTTTTAAGATATTATAATATAACAGCAACGTATTCTTAAGTTGTGTTAGTTGAATTCTTTTTGGGATATAATTTTGGACCACGAGTTTGATCGAGCTTCGTTATCCGGGAGTGATTATAGTTTGGTTTGAGATTATTCGAGTTTGTGAGATCTATCAAGTTTCATAAGAATATTCCGAGTTTCTAGTGTAAAATCCTCCGAGGTTCAACGATTGAATTCTCTGAGTTTCTAGAGTAAAATCCTCAGAGTTTCTTCAAGTTATTCACCGTTAAAAAATCTAATCTACAAACAACAACCGTTATTATCCTTTAAAGATCCTACATCCACAAGCTACTTCAAGATTAATCTTTCATCATTTCACAAGTTCCTTCAACAACCGTTATTCGACCTTGTGTGTGACACATCAACGTTACGCATTTTAGTTTGATTCTTCCGATTTCATCGCAAAAATCAACGGGGAGAGAAAATGCATCAATCAAGGAAACAGATGTCACCTTTCTCTAATTTTTCACCATCAAACCTTGTTTCTCAAGGATCTCAAGAGAGCGATACGCAAGAGCTATTAATGCAAGCAAAAGAGAGAGAAACGAAAGAGAAATGCATGGAATGTTTCAGATTACTTCATTCACATCTTAAGGCCCTCTCAAACAAAGACTTAGTAGGAACTCGTACCGAGTATGGATTCCAATGTGCATTCTCAACACTCTTTAGAGAAGACGTTGAAATATTCACAAAAACGATGTTCCTCAATGTGGATCAACTGCAGAAGCAACTTGAAAGAGAAGAGTTTCACGAGAATGGATCCACGGTCGCCTTTAGAGTGC
Organism: Artemisia tridentata subsp. tridentata; assembly: GCA_021014915.2. Taxonomy (NCBI): domain Eukaryota; kingdom Viridiplantae; phylum Streptophyta; class Magnoliopsida; order Asterales; family Asteraceae; genus Artemisia; species Artemisia tridentata. The sequence goes on from CP139506.1 coordinate 335,501,014, forward strand.
TCAGGGAACAATTTCAGCAGTTCATCGTTTCCTGGTTATCATCAGATTTTGACAGTGTCATGACATGCAAGTATTTTTTGGAATACACTAAGATCGAGGTTAAAACTTTCAAAGACATGCTGACCCAACAAATGGATTCGATGGAGAAGTCAATTGCTGAAAGAGTACTTCACAGACAAGAGTTTGACAAAAGAGTGAAAGAAAAGAAGTTACAGATTCAAGAAGAGCAAGCTAATACGCTTAAAGCACTGGATGCTAATGTGGGTATTACAGAAAGCAGTGGGATAGAAACAGAAAGCAATGGGATAGAATCTGAAAAGCAGGATGATAGCAGCAGTTCAATACAACCTTCTAACCAAATAGTTCCATGCGAAGCACCTTCACAATACTCTGACAATCAAATGGTTCAATACAACAGCACAGATTCCAACATGTACTCAAACGCTGATTATGATGAAGAAGAAGATGCTTTCAAATCCCTTAATGAAACATTTGGGTTGATTGCTAAAGCATTTGGAAAGTTCACCAACAAATCAAACAACCGTCTTCGTTCATCTTCAAACACAAGGAATCAGGCAGTTGTTAATGATGGCAGAGTGGAGATTCAGAACAGGACTTAAGGTAAATTTGGTTCAGACAACACAAGAGGTTTTGGGTCTCAGAGGTTTCAGTCTGGAGGGCAGAGGATTAATTCTTCAGGGGTTAATAGAAATAGCATGGGGACAAATCAGAGAAGGAATCAGATAATTGGAAAGGAACCAAAAGGCATTGCTAATACTTCAATCACTTGTTATGATTGTAGGGGGAGTGATCACATGGCCAATACATGTCCAAGGCCTCGTACTATGGGCAGCGCATACCACAAAGAAGCTATATTTGACAAAGAGCCAACGGCTAAGGATGACAGCAGCAGATCAATGAATGATACAGATGCTGATTGTGCAGATGTCAGACCCAAATATGACACAGATCCTATATTTGACAAAGAGCCAACGGCTAAGGATGATAGCAACAGATCAATGAATGATACAGATGCTGATTATGCAGATGTCAGACCCAAATATGACACATAGCCTATATTTGACAAAGAGCCAATGGCTAAGGATGACAACAGCAGATCAATGTATGATACAGATGCTAATGGTGCAGATGTCAGACACACACATGACACAGAGCCCATACTTGACGAAGAGCCAATGGCTGAGGTACAATCAATTGTCAATAATAGTATGTCTGCTCATAATCACCAACTTACTGAACAACCTGAATTCAGAAATGAAGGAGGGGTTGATCAGAATTTTGACGAACATCTTGTCAAACAACCTTTGCCTGATCCATCAAATGAAAACAAAACAAATGTACCATCAAATCAAACTCTCGAGTTTGAAAATGCTTGTCTCAAAAGGACCATTGCCCAGTTTCAAAAAGATTTTTCAAAACTAGAGGCACATTGCATCTCACTTGAACTTAAACTGCAAAACGAATCTTTAAATTCGGGCAACAATGGTAAATCTTTGAATGAAGAAAGTAAACGTATGGATACATTAGTTAAAGAAAATGAGTTGTTGAAAGTTCAAATTCAAGCGAAGGTGTTTGCACATGCTGCATTGCAAAACAAATTAAGAAGATTGACTGGCCAAAGTGTGGATACTAAGTTTGCAAAACCATCAATCTTGGGGAAACCGCCTCTACAACCAATCAGAAAACAATCAGTGGTTAGACAACCAACTGCATTTAAATCTAAACGACCCAAATATTCAAAATCTAGGTTTGCCTCCCAAGTTGTTGAGAAAAATGATGTGACAAAACCAGTCACTCCACATTCTTGGTCTAAGAAAGATGCATCTGTCTCTGCTAAACCTCAACAAGTGTTTATACCTGGCTCATCTAGGATTAGTTCAAAAACAGTATCAAAAGCGAGCATTAAAAGTAACGAGTCTTATGGCATAAATGACATGAACAAGAACTATGATCTAGAAAAGGCGAGGAAAAAGGCACTACTTCAAAAGGATGGAATTCTAGGTCCAAAACCCGGTGTGATGCCTTCCACTGTTTTACAGAACACTGCTAATAGTTGCAAACCAATACCTAGGAGCACTCAACAAACGAATAGGAATTGGCTGGCATCTAAGAGTAGTTACAATGTATGTGTGCCAAAACATCCTCATGAAGTGAATTCACGTGCAAAGGCACAATCGACTAAGACAATCAAACCAAACAAACCCGTTGAACCAAAAGAAAAGAATCAGAAACCTAAAAAGTGGATCAATATAGGACATAGGTTTTCTCAACTAAGTGATGCTCCCACATTTCATTCCACTGCATCTAGAAGGAAAACATCTCCTAGATCTAACCTTAGGTGGGTTCCCACGGGTAGAGTCTTCAAAACGATTGGTCTTAGGTGGATTCCTACTGGAAAGATTTTAGACAGTTGCACCAAAATGAATGTGAATTCCACAACATCTATCCCTGAGGCTTGAAAGAACACCATAGAAATCATGTGCTCGGGTGTCAAGAAGATAATTGACACAACAACTTCATGCTTCTAACATCTGGAACCCAATTTCCCTTGGGGATCCATGTGCTCTGTTTGTCTCTTCTTTCTTTTCAGATATGAAAATGGCTTCGGAACAACTCAGTTTCGGACCCGTGCTTAATGTTATGGCTTCTGAGCACAACAGCTTAGGACCCGAATCCAACCGTCTCAACTTCCCTGAATCAATCAGTTGCACCTCTATCTCTCAACCGTAAGGATTTGGAAGACTTGTTTGCTCCATTGTTCGATGATTATCTTGTTAGTCATGCACCAGATGTATCCACCAGTTTCGCTGCACAACCTGTCCAAATTCAAGTACCTGATACATCTGTCACTACAACAACATCAGTTGCTGCAAATGCACATACAACAGAATCATCATCAACAGTAGAATAAACTGCCTCCAATACTGAGACTGCAGCTGAAGATCCCCCACTTCATGAAACACACACACCATCCAGTTATGACGGCAAAGTTGTCAACAAGCTATTTATGGTACTTCACACATCTTCGCTTAATTGGACATACAGGGTTTACGCTGCCTCCATTTCCATCGTAACCATAGTGTGTATGCTTCTGATTCCGTGAAGACATCGTGGGGGAAGAGATAGTGGATGTTCTTTGACTTTTCTTTCATTCTTTGATGCTTTTTGCGCAAACACTCTTATCCCACATGTATCTACAATTAGGGGGAAGAAATGTGCACATCGGGGATGCATAACAGACTCACATGATCGAGCTAACAATTTTATTACTACCGGAGAGATGTCCGCAGAGATGATCAGTGGTTCAGTTTTGTGATTTTGGTGTAATCATTTCAACTTTCACTGGTTGTGATGTGTGAAGTAGCCTACTTATGTGAAAAGATCTTGCTGATTTCTTGCATGTTACCCCCCCAATCGGAGTTTCGGCATTGAGTATAATCGTTACTGAGTGACTAGTCAGATTTGCTTGGTGTGGTTTACAATGTCATCTACAAATTCCGTTGTGTACTTAAAACTTCAAAAGTTAGAAGACATGGTAACTACATCAAAATTACGAATCTACGGAAAACGGTTGTCAGTTTGGGGGGAAGCTGATTCAGAAACTTCGCCGAAAAGAAGCGTACGAAGAAGCTGCTAAAGACATGCAGCATGAACTGGATTAACAGTCAAGTTCTTGGCTCCAATTGATCACCGACTGAAGTTTCGAGTGCAGATGAGAAGCCTAGAGAGTTACGTGGGATGACGAGCCAGAATTCCAAAAATTCTCAATTTTTGACGTCTTGAGTAAACTCAATGGTATTACTTGTCACAAATTTGTCATTATCTCATCATTTGCTTTTATATGACAACGGCTTGTGCACACATATCAGTGTACAACCCGCTCTTGTATAGAAAGGACCCTGAGGTACGCTTCAGTGCCTCAATCCTAATCTAAGAAGCGAAAGCTTCTTTCTTATGAGCAGAATTAAATCAGAATGTTTTATCAAAGTTTTTCAACAATTCTGCTCATAAGGACAAGTACTCCCTTGTTAAGGGGGAGTATTTGAAAAATCTTTGTTCCAAATCTACAAACGTTCTTGACATTCTTCCACAAACACCTCAAAAAGAGCATATTTTAATCAAAAGTTTGTCAAAAACAACATAATTATGCTATTTTTGAGGGGGAGAATGAAAATGTGATTAAAATATGGTGGAAGCAACGATGATATCTCATGAGTATAAGACTCAAGAATTGACCCTCGAATTGATGATAACAACAGTCAGTAGTCGAAAGGACATATCCTGGACGGGTAATAATTTCAAGCCAGTTTATCTGGTGATGTAAACGTGTCTCGCAATGGATATGTCTGAGTAGAATGTACCAATTTCGAGCGATGATCTTTGAATCTGATCTGGACGGGTAATAATTTCAAGCCAGTCCAACTAGTGATGTAAGCGTGTCTCGCGATGATCAGGTTCACTGAAAATCAATCAATTCAAAAAAGTGCCAACTCTTCCCGACATGTGCATATTTTACTTTAACGAATATGAGCACATGTTAAGGGGGAGTTCTTCTGAAAATAACAAAACTCTCAAAGTGTTAACAAAATGTGTTTTACAATCATAAACACTTTGAGAGATTTTCAAAAGGTTTGGTATATGGCATCAATAGGATAGTCATGGTGATATAAGGTGACTAAGGTTAGGAAAAACCGTCCTATGATCCGCCAGAGCCGGAGGGATCTAACCAAGGACAACACCAAATAGTTTAGAACTAGAAAGTCCTAGGTACGATTAAAAAAGGAGAAGTGAAATGAACGGAGAAAGAAGGGGTTGAAGAATTAAAAAGAAAAGAAAAAGAAAAGGGTGAAAAGAAATAGCCCTCCATTTGTTCAACCTTAGGGCAGACACCGGATTCAATACATAATCTACTGGTTGACCAAGGATCACCGGTATTGAAGAATAAAGACGTCATGGACCCAGTGACGCACTGCACTAAACCTTCTAAGCCACTCAAGTGTCTCTCAAAAGGCACTTGTTTCATTCTCACGGAGAACCCTTCATCATCTATCGACCTCTCATTCCGAGTGTGTTGATATTGAAAAGGAGGCACTCTGCTCCACGCCTCCGACGACCAAACAAATGTGCACTTATCAAGTCTAGAACCATGAGATTCATAAAAAGATCTCTTAGGAACACTTAGTATTACTCTGCTGTTCTACATCATGGGCAACAGTTGTAAAATTAAGAAAGAGTCCTTCGTAGATCTTAGCAATCTGCCAAGAACATTCTTGAGAGAATCACACATGTGAGTCTCAGTGATAGAATGGAAATCCTGCCAGGGTCAACATCAAACAGCCCTGACAGCAGGTCACTTCGGTAACTCCTTGTGGGTTACGCTTAGTGTTGGTTCCAAAATGGTCTACAGTCGTGGGGTGATCTCCAGCGACTCACTGAATCGTGGGTGCACTTCGGTGTGTCCGTTTTAGCCCTTTCGGGGGTATCCGGTTCAGAACGGCCTGGGCAAGGATTAGAGAAAGTCTTCACACTATGCTGTTGACGATCTCGAAGTCTGAGCCTGTAAGTGCCGGTTGGTTCGTGCTGCTGCGGAGGAGGAGCTTAGAGACCTGGTGTTCAACCACCATCAAGACTCCATCATGTTCATATCCCAAAGAGAAGTTCTCACAAAGACTCAGAAATATCAAAAAGTTCAGAATTGTTAAAGAAAAGTCTAAAGATTCAAGTACTACAACCTTTCTCAAAGTTAAATATTGAAGAAGTGAGAACAAGTTGAAGAACCAAAGTCAAAAGATATATGAGCATGGTGGAGAAGACGTGAAGACATCAGAAGCAAAGATCGTTGGAGAACGGCAGATTACTACCATATCATATCACATCACTATCAAGAACAAAGAACAAAGATTTTGAAGACGTCAAAGCCAAAAGAAGCAAAGACGACGTCAAGCAACCTTGATGACCAATACTTAGGGGGAGATTGTTGGGAACACGTTTTGTATTATTCAAGTATTGATCATATTGTATTAAGGTTGCTTAGGCCTTTAGGTTTGTTATTAGGCCCAGCCCGTGTAGAAGGCCCATGGGCTGTGTCGTTTATTTAGTTTATCATGTTTATTTATGTATTTTTAGAGTAATTAGGGCTACAAGCCCAAGTGCATGTAAAACTATAAATACCCCCTCCCACCTTAGGGAGAGGGGTTGGTTGATGAAGTTTAATCATTTTGTTATTAGTGTGTGTTTATCATCTCCCATCCTCTCTTTCTCTCTCTAGCTTTCTCTCTCTAGATCTAGTAGGTAATTAGTGGTTAATTAGTGGTAGCTTAATTCATAAAAGTGTAAAACGTCAAGTGGTATCAAGAGCCATGGTATTAGTTTTGGTTGATTTGTGTGATGTTATCTTGTCAAAATCGTATTTTTTGTGTGGATCTAAACTGTTTTTTATGAATCTGTTTCACTACTTTGTCTGGTCCTTATTTTTCTTATCAAATAAGTACTAAACAGTTTCTACATAGTAATATCATATCAAAATATGGTCCTTTCATCAGTCCGATAAAAACTCAGATTGCAGTCGAACGAGCAGAGTGATCGAAGGAGCATTCAGTCGAACCAGCAAGTTTCATCGAAGGAGCAACCTCATCGAAGGAGCAGTCATCGAACGAGCAAAAAGGGTAGTCGAGTTAGACTTACTCTTCCAAATTGATCGAACGACTTAGTCGAACGACATAGTCGAACGACTTAGTCGAACGAGCATATAGTCGAAGGAGGGTGTGATCGAAGGAGCATCTAGTCGAACGACTCATGTGATCGAACGACTCATCTAGTCGAAGGAGCTTCTAGTCGAACCATGTTTGTAGTCGAAGGAATACTTGATCGAACGTGTAACTTGATCGAAGGAATTACAAACAATTACAAACAAAAATCTCAATATTGTCCACATCACATCTCTGTTTCACAAGACACAATTACAAACAAAATCTCAGTATTGTCCATCAATCATCACATCTCTGTTTCACAAGACACAATTACAAACAAAAATCTCAGTATTGTCCACATCACATCTCTGTTTCACAAGACACAATTACAAACAAAATCTCAGTATTGTCCATCAATTATAACAATCTTTAAAGATTGTCGGATGAAACTTTATACCATCATTGATCTTATAGAAGCTTTGCTTCTTTTCAAATATCCGAAAATAAAGTAAGTGTTATAACAAATTTGTTATAAACTTCCTTTGATTCATTCAAAGAAATTCAAACAAAACATGATGAACCTACCTTAGATCTTTTCAAGATCTTGAAACCAAACCGTCAAAGTTGGTGTTCGTCTTTTGTTTGTATCTTGTTGTTAACGAAGAAAGAAGGATGAATATGGAGGCTGCGTTAGATTGTGTAGTGTGAAATGGGAGTGAGTGGGGTGACTGTGATGGGGGGCGGATGATTTTTTATTAGGGTTTGATTGATTTTTGAGTTTCTGCGTGTGATGTATGATAAAGAAGATGGGGGCGGATTAATATGCCATTAGGGTTAGTGATATAAGTTGAGTGATACTTAAATACCCATAATATTAGGGCAGCGAGATAAGTGGACTGGCTGTGTTGGATGACTGGATCCGGAATGATTGGGCCCGGGTTATGTTCAAATCCATATTGGGCTGGGACAAATTTATTTCATACGAAAATTACATCAAATTTGAGTTGCAAAGTGATTATTCAAAATGTATTTTTTCAATACATTAAGTTAACCTTTGGTGTAATTTTTTCTGCAAGATGAGTGGTATTTTGGGTTATCACAAATTTTCAAAAGATACGTTTTTGACAAGATCGGGATAAAACCATTATCATAGTTCACTTAAACCTTCAAAAGGCTAGTGTTGGGTATTGAACCATAAGATGTGACTACGGGGTTAATTCTTTATTATTTATTTGAGGTTGAAGTGGAATATCACGGGTGCGTGTACTTAGTATCGTGAAGATATCGGGGTTGGTTGGATGCATGATTCTTCGAGATCCTTGTTCGAGCTTATAATCTTCAAAATGATTAAGACTTGAGTTATCTAGTTATACCTGATGTAAGGAGTTACGTTGTTGTGCTCACAGAGTATATCTATCACTTTAAAGGAGTTACGTTGTAGTGCTCAAGTGTCACACAAAGATGTGGATTATTCAATATGAATTCATATACAGTAAAGGATGGTTGGATGGGTATATGAATCAACCTATGATTTAAGGAGTTACGTTGTAGTGCTCAGTATAGGTACTTAGTCAGACAATAGTGCAAGTTTAAGTCACAAGTTTGGGTTATTTTACTTCAGTCTCAAGTTCATAATATTGGGTTTTCTCCATCAGTGGTCACTACAAAAAGCCGTCAGAATGATAATGGGGTCGGTAAAGAGTTAGATGAGAAGAGTATAGATGAGTAGAGATTCTATCAGCAGTTGATTCTCACGGGCTATTTATGGTACTTTACACATCTTCGCTTAATTGAACATACAGGGTTTACGCTGCCTCCGTTTCCATCGTAACCATAGTGTGTATGCTTCCGATTCCGCACAGACATCGTGGGGGAAGAGAGAGTGTATGTTCTTGGTTGTTCTTTGACTTTTCTTGCATTCTTTGCGAAAATTCTCTTTTTCCAGATGGATCTGCATTCAGGGGGAAGAAATGTGCACATCAGGGACGCATAACAGACTCATGTGATCGAGCTTACAATTTTATTACTACCGGAAGACGTCCGCAGAGATGATCAGTGATTCAGTTTTTGTGATTTTGGTGTAATCATTTCAACTTTTGCAGGGTGTGATGTGCGAAGTAGCCTACTTATGTGAGAAGATCTTACTAATTTCTTGCATGTTACCCACAAACTGAGTTTCCGCATTGAGCACAATCGTTACTTAGTACTAGTCAGATTTGCGTGGTGTGGTTTACGATGTCATCTACAAATTCCGCTGCGTACTTACAACCTTCAAAAGTTAGAAGACGTGTTAACTACATCAAAGTTTCGAATCTGCTGAAGACGGTTGTCAGTTTGGGGGGAAGCTGATTCAGAAACTTCGCCAAAAAGAAGTATATGAAGAAGCCATTAAAGACATGCAACATGAATTGGGGGGAAGTTAATCCAGTTCATGTATATTACATCATGTGACTACGAGTAAAGAAAAGTTCTCAAGCCGAGGTACAAGATAAAGACAAAGAGCGTCAACTGTAATCATCCTCAGCACATGAAGAGCTTATGAAGACCTTTCTTTATTTGTATTTTTACTTGTAGGATATGATGTAAGTAATCCCATATGTTGCTACATTGGGGGAAGATTGTTGGGTATGCTTCTCGCACCAAAATGTGACAACATATTTGTGATTACATTAGTTATCTTATTAGACTCAAACACATGGACTAAAATCGTCATTTATGTAAAGTCATGTGTATGTTAGCTATAAATACCCTCCTAGACTTCACTAGGAGGGTTGGAGCTTGTGTGTTTATTTTTCACCTTTCATATTATCAATAATATCATCGAGTTTCCTCTTTATTTTTTCTATACTTTCTCTCACTAAACCTTTACCATGAAGATGATGATCTTTCATCATCCAAGGCCTCCCGATTCACAATAAATCATCCAAAACACGATCCATCAGCTCCAGTCAAATCCTAAGCCATCAATGGCAACCATGGCTTTCGAGCTTGAATCAGTAACCTCCACAACCCTTGATTTGTTTCCATATCCTTTGCTCTTTCCATCTTGTTGGCTTGGCAATCTGCACTCCCTTGAATAATGACCTTTCTTGTGGCAGTTGAAACACTCAATCTTGGACTTGTCATACCCTGCAACATCATTGCTGTTTATGACAATCTTCTTGCCAGTCTTCTTCAAGAATCTCCTAGCTCTCAAGCTGAGAAGAGAGAGCTGCCACTTGATATCCATCTCTTCAATATCATCTTCATCAATCTCTTGAAGATCTGAATGAGTCAACATACTTCCATTGTGCTGAGTAGTCAAGAAGGAACAATAAGTATCATCATTCAAAAGTCCACTAGTACTGCTTGAGGTGCTAGCAGTACCAAGGTTTGCACTAGCAGTACCAACTGCTCCAGCAACTTGCACTTCTTCATCTGGACTTGAGGTACTGGGAGTTGATACAAAGGCCAAATTCCCTGAGCTTGAGCTTGAGCTTGATCCAGCAGACTTCTTAATATCATGTTCAACTATCTTGAAGTTGCTATAGAGATCCATTAAGCTCATGGAATCTATATCAGGCTTGTTTTTCCATACAACCACATGCATAGCCCATTCAGCTGGTAGACTCCTCAGAAATTTGGAGTTGAGATCTTCCTGAGGCATCTCAATTGACTCACCAGTTTTTGAAGTCTATTAAACATATGATCTAGTGACTCGTTGCTTGTTGCTGAAAAATTCTCAAACTGTTGCTTGAGAAGAGTCTTCTGAGATTTCTTGGTGGCTTCATTCCCACCATATCTTGCAACAATAGCTTCAAAAAGGGTTTTAGCACACTTAAACTTGCTAAAATTCAACAACTGATCATTGGGAATAGTCATCAGAAGCAAACTTCTAGCCTTAACATCATTCTTGTGCCTTGCCTTCTCTTCAGTAGTGGTTGGCTTTGTCTGCACATTAGTCTCAGATTTACCTTCAACAACAGTTGTTGTTGTTACTGGTGTAAAGGAGTTTCCTTCTTCAATGATCTCCCAAAGTGCATAGTCTTGCACTTGGAAAAACTGCTCAATACGAAGTCTCCACATGTCGAACTCATTAGGTTTAAGCATAGGAAGCTTAGCAGCAATGTTAGTTGTGGTTGGTGTTGTTTCCATGTCCATCTTTGTTCTTCTCGGATCTTCTAAATCTAAGTATCAGCAACCTGTCTCTGATACCACTTGACCGGATCTACACACACGCCTTGTGTTAGATGTGATACTAAGAATTATACGTAGTCTAGCAAGCGGAATTTACTAGCTAGCACTTAGAAGACTTTATGTGTTTGTGTTTTGTATGGTTTGAATGTAACAATGAATGAACACAGAATAATGAACTTCAACGATTCAATATTATTAGAACAATAATACGAGTAATCTCCTATCACTAGGGTTTACAACCTTGAATCTTAACTAAACAATACGTATGAACTCTTATCGTACATAACCTTAAACCTAGGCAATCCTTTTATAGACTAAGGATTCCTTCACAAGATAACTATCAACTAATCCTTATACGATATACACTAAATCTTTTCCATATTTATCTACTTACACGTTTACAAAATAATAATAAGCAGTACAAATATTTCTTTCATAACCGTACTAACTGCTTATGTTTTCAACCTTCTTCAGCAGTACTAACTTCCATCTTCAACAGTACTAACTGCTATAGCTTAATTTCCCAACAAAGGTTCAGCAGAAGAAAATTCTTTTAAAGTTAATCCTTTTGCTCTTGTTGATGATGTTCCATTTGAAAATGTATTTGCTCCTGAGTCTTCCACTGATACATCTTCTTCAGGAGATCTCAACACAGCAACATCAGTTCAATATCCTCAACCACATGATCATCTCAGAAAATGGACCAATGATCATCCGATTGACAACATCATTGGTAACCCCTCTCGTCCGGTATCTACACGAAAAAAACTTGCCACCGATGCACTGTGGTGTTTCTTTAATTCCGTACTATCCAAAGTTGAGCCAAAAGACGTCAAAGAAGCAATGTCCAAAGATTGCTGGTTTAATGCTACGCAAGATGAAATTCATGAATTTGATCGACTTGAAGTATGGGAATTAGTGCCTCCTCCAGAATGTGCAATGATTATTGCTCTAAAGTGAATCTTCAAAGTGAAACTCGATGAGCATGGTGATGTTCTGAAGAACAAGGCACGGCTAGTTGCAAAAGGGTATCGACAAGAAGAGGACATAAACTTTGAAGAATCATTTGCTCCGGTTGCTCGAATTGAAGCCATTAGAATCTTTCTTGCAAATGCTGCTAGTCAGAATATGATAGTCTACCAGATGGATGTTAAGACAGCCTTCTTGAATGGTGACTTAAAAGAGGAAGTCTATGTGAGTCAACCTGAAGGTTTTGTGGACGCTGATCATCCTACTCGTGTCTATCGCCTGAAGAAGGCTCTCTATGGCTTGAAGCAGGCACCTAGGGCGTGGTATGACACGTTTTCCAAGTTCCTTCTTGCAAACAGATTCTCCAAGGGTGTTGTTGATCCCACGCTATTCACCAGAAAGGCGGGCAAACATCTACTTCATGTTCAGATATATGTAGATGACATTATTTTTGCCTCTTCTGATCCCAGTGAATATGATCGGTTTTCAAAGGAGATGAGTTCTAAGTTCCAAATGTCAATGATGGGACAAATGTCATTTTTCTTATGTTTGCAAATTTCTCAAAGTCCCGGAGGCATCTTCATTAATCAATCCAAATATGCAAATGAAATATTGAAGAAGTTTGGATTTGATTCAAGTGATTCTGTTGACACTCCCATGGTTGAGAGATCAAAGTTGGATGAAGACCTCTCTGGGATCCCGGTTGATCAAACGAAGTATAGAAGTATGATTGGATCCTTGATGTATCTCACTGCTAGTAGACCAGATCTCCTGTTCGCAGTATGTATGTGCGCTCGGTACCAATCCAAGCCCACCAAAAAGCATCTGGAGGCAGTGAAAAGGGTTTTAAGATATCTTCAAGGCACTGTTCATATGGGTCTCTAGTATCCTAAGGACATGGCAATGGAACTCACGGCTTATGCAGATGCTGACCATGCAGGGTGTCAAGATACTCGTCGAAGTACTTCGGGAGGAGCTCAGTTTTTGGGGGAAAAGTTGGTTAGTTGGTCTTCTAAAAAGCAAATGAGCACTTCTATATCTTCCACAGAGGCCGAGTACATTGCCATGTCTGCGTGCTGTGCTCAAATCCTATGGATGAGATCACAACTATCGGACTATGGTTTTGCATACAAGATTACTCTGCATTGTGTCAACAAAAGTGCTATCGCTCTTTGTTGTAACAATGTCAAACACTCCCGGTCAAAGAACATCGATATCAGACATCACTTCATAAGGGATAAGGTTGAAAAAGGGATTGTTGAACTATACTTCGTGAGGACGGAGTTTCAGTTGGCTGACATCTTCACCATGGCACTTCCGAGAGAATGGTTTCAATTTATTCTTCCTCGACTTGGCATGAAGAGTTTGACTCCAGAAACACTTAAGGGTCTTCAAGAAGAAAACGAGGAGTAAAGGATTTACTTCACATAACCTTGTATATACTTGTATATATCTTAAAAACAAAAAGAAAATAGAAAAATATAAAACCTATAAAAACCCTAAAAATCAGAAAAACAAAAATACCAAAAATAGTTCTTCCAGGCATGTCTTCTGTTTATCGATAACATTTACGGTCCTAGAAATTTCATTCAATAATGAAACGGGACTTTAAATGAAGCTCAAGCAGAAGTTATATTAACTGGTTAAAACATGTCTAATCGGCTTTCAGTTACTTCAGACTGCAACACGTGCGTTACTATGGGGAAAGCATGTCGCCAAAAAGACAGCTGTTCCTCCAACTGGGTGATGTTCACCTGGGCATGGATTACTTTATATCCATATTTCTTCGATTTGATGTACGATTCAGTGCATCATTTCTTGTATAAGAAGAGAAGTCTTCTTTACACCACAAACTCTTTATCTTCTATGATTCTTCAGGAGAGTTTTGGTGTTTCACAAGGTGGTAACAGGACTTAAATTTTCACAAATACTTGACGCTCAATTGAATGACCACAACTCTTTAAATAGAATACGGGTCATTAATTGAGGGGGAGAGTATTTGTTCAAAATTTCTGGCACCTTTTTAAGCATTGTGCAACATCAGCAGTGACACTCTCTCGTGGTTTAAGGGGGAGCAAAGTATGCTTCATAATCAGAATATATATTAAAACCTGACCACATTTTCTCCCAAATTTTCTAAACATATTTAAATCAATTGGGATCACAAATCTCAAATGGTTTGAAATTTTTGATCGGGGGAGAGAATGTGATTTAAATATGAAATCTGATAAAAATGTGATGTTTTGGACTCAAGTGTAGGCTCTCCCATATGTGCTAAACTCTTTCGTATATCGATGCACATATTGAGGGGGAGCGAATGGATGAAAATGGATGTGGCATCTCATGTGAGCACGACTCAGACTTTACGAATGAATTGACGAAACAAAAACTGTCATTAATCGAAAGGACATATCCTGGCCGGGTAATAATTTCAAGCTGGTCTAACTAGTGATGTAAGCGTGTCTTGAAAAGGATGTGTCTGAGTAGAGTGTACCGTTTCGAGAAACTTTCTGTGAATTTGACCAAGCCGGGTAATAATTTCAAGCTAGTCTAACTAGTGATGTAAGCGTGTCTCGAATCGGTCATGTTCACTGAAAGTGGATCAATTCAAAAAGTGCAAGCTCTACCCAACATGTGCAAATTTTAAATTAAAACATATGAGCACATGTTAAGGGGGAGCTTTTGAAAAATATAAAACTCTCAAAGTGTTAGCAAAATGTGTTTCATAATCATGAACACTTTAAGAGATTTTTCAAAGATTTGGTAAATGGCAACATAGGATAGTCATGAAGTTATAAGGTGGCTAAGGTTAGGAAAACCGTCCTATAATCGGCCAGATCCGGAGGGATCTACCCAGGGACAATACCGAATAGTTAGTATTAGAAAGTCCTTAGGTATGATCATGAAAAAAAAGGAGTAATATGAGAAAGGAGAAAGAAGGGGTTGAAGAATTAAAAAGAAAAGTAATGTGAAAGGGTGAAAAGAAATAGCCCTCCAAATTATTCAACCTTAGGGCAGAAACCGGGTTCAATTCATATGCTACTGGTTGTTACTAAGGTGACGCCGGTATTGAAGACAAGACGTCATGGACCCAGTGACGCACTGCACTAAACCTTCTAAGCCACTCAAGTTCTCTTAAAAGGACTTGTTTCATTCTCACGGGGAACCCTGCATAATCTATCGACCGCTCATTACGAGTTATGTTGATATTGAAACAGGAGACACCGCTCCAGTCTCCGACTACCAAAAATGCACTTATCGAGTCTAAGAGCCACGAGATGCATCATAAGATCTCATAGGAACACGTGTTACTTCTACATTGGTTGTTCAACATAAAGGACACCCGTTGTAAACTTATGAGTCCTACGCAGATCTTAGCAATCTGCCAGAACATTTATGAGGGAATTTATAAATGTAATTCTCAGTGATTGAATGGAAATTCCTGCCAGGGTCAACATCAAACAGCCCTAAAAGCAGGTCACTTTGGTAATTCCTTGTGGATTACGCTTAGTGGTCGCGGCGATTTCAAATGGTCTACAATCGTGGAGTGAACTCCAGCGACTCACCTAATCATTGATTTACTACGGTAGATCTTGTAAGCCCTCTGTGGGTTTCCGATTTAGGAACGGCCTTGGTAAGGATTAGAGAGAGTTTTCACACTATGCTGTTAACTATCTCGAAGTCCGAACCTGTAAGTACCGGACGTTTTATTGCTAACTGTCGTATGCAGGAATTCCTGGCGGTTGTAGCTGATTGCAGAGAAGATGTCAATCCATTACCACATGCTCACACTACACCATCATCGTATTCAAAGAAGTCATGATAAACTAAAAGACCTTCAACACTGCTTCTACAAACTCTGATGCTGAAAATCATGACCCAGAATAGTGTGAGCATGGAGACATACTGCTAAAAGATGACTTGGAGACATACGTTGGATGAAGACATCAAAAAATCACCAAAGATCATCCAAGACAGAAGAACGGTCATCAAAAGTTCACTGCTGAATGTACAAAGACTAATGAATTTGAAGAATCAAAGACTACGAGCTATGAAGTCAAGTTCAGAGGATAGAATGCTAGAATTCATAATATTATTTCCGGGGTGACCTCCCTTAGGGGGAGATTGTTAGGAATATAAATATTCATCTTGTTAGGAATATAAATATTCATATGAAGGTTCGGTCACCCCGAGTATCTAATTAGCATTTATATAGCTCGTAGGCTTATTTATATAAGCTTAGTATTATTAGTATTATTAGTTTTATTAGATTAGTAGTATCTATATTTGTGGAGTGGGTCGGGGCTTTCCCCACTGTCAGCTCACTTCACAGCCCACTAGGGGCACTATTATTAGGAAGTATAAATACCCCTTCCCACACTTGGGAAGGGTTGGAACTCTTCACACATTAATCTAATATTCAGGTTTTTCTCAAAGGGTTCCCTCTCTCTCTAGTTCTTCATCTCTCTAACAATGGATCTAATCTTTCATGAATTAAGACCACCCGAATCAACCACACAATCAATATGGTTATTTCCTACAATTGGTATCAAGAGCCATGGTTTCATCTTGGTCAGATCTGTGGTCAGTGGCTTTATATTCGGTTGGTCAGATCTGTGGTCAATGGTCAGTGGCTTTACAATTGTTGGCTTTACATTATTTGGTCAGATGTGTATGCTATATTTTTGTTACACGTTTCTCTTTTAAACGGAATATAGATACTACTAATCTGTGGTCAGTGGTCAATGGTTTTTTTTATTCGGTTGTTTCTTAACTCATGACTGCTCGAATTCATCTTTCCAAATCCAGATTTGCTTTAATATTCTTGTGGGCTTCCAACACTTTTTAAGCACTTAATGTTTTGGTCTAATGTTTAAACGATTTTAAGTTTGTGGTTGCGGCTTATTTTTGTTAAACGATTTTTAAGATCTGGGTTTAAAAGTTTTCATGACTACACATCGGTTCATTAAGTCTTTGTAAAAACAACAGTTTTGTGTTTCATGTTATATTTTTGAGGTTGTTTTGTACCATCTTGTGAATATTGTAGTCGAAAACTTGTCATATAAGATAAAATGTTAACAGATCTGGGTTTAAAAGTTGGGTTAATGTGGTTAAGAATGACAGAATTTTTGGGCGGAATACTTGGTCGGAATCTCGCCGTGTTCTTGGCAGCTGCTGGTGTAAAATGATGGTGTTCTTGGAGGCGGTTTGTGTCAAAGAATGGTGTTCATTGTATGCGGTTTGTGTCTTCTTGGGAGTGAAGTTTGGACTGTAACCAAAAATGGATAATGAGGACAAAAAGTACAAAAGTGACAGGTTTGACTGGTCAAAGACGCGGTTTGTCTATTGGCTTACAGACTCGGTTTATCTGTTTAACCCTGGACTCGGTTTGTCCATACAGTCACGAACTCGGTTTGTCCATACTATCATGAACTCGGTTTGTCCATTTAAACACGAACTCGGTTTGTCTACTTTTCACGAACTCGGTTTGTCTACTTGGATGCGGCTTATGTGTTTTGGCACAGATGCGGCTTGTCTGGGTTGATAAAGGTGAAACAATATGTATGAAGATGAAGCAGATGACCATACAACAACGACCACAACCATTAACAGCCGCAAACTAACTTCAATCAAATACATCAGTCAAACACATAACCAATCCTAATCTTATCACTACCTTAACCCGTTCATCACTCCCCAATACTAGCAATTGACAACATTACTCGGATTTAAATGATAAAACAAAGTAATCACAGTCTCTTATTCACAACAACTCTTAAACAACTAAACTGCCAACAACAGATTCACTCTCCTAATCTCATCAACAAATTGGACTCAAAAGACTTGATGTTATTAACATAATCTCAGATTGCTCTTTCTTTCGTGGTTATCAAACTAAATAGAGCTTT
The DNA here is from genome assembly GCA_021014915.2 of Artemisia tridentata subsp. tridentata. NCBI lineage: Eukaryota > Viridiplantae > Streptophyta > Magnoliopsida > Asterales > Asteraceae > Artemisia > Artemisia tridentata. Next base: position 335,518,778 of record CP139506.1, read on the forward strand.
TCAAAAGGTCAAGCATACGAAAGAGAAGATATCATCATAGATCATTTTCGAAGCATACACTTCGATTTAACTATCCGAAAAATCATAATGAAAGAAAAAGACAATAACAACAATGTTATTATCTTCCTTTAGATTCGGTTATAAAAACGCATGAACTAAAACTAAATACGCAACCTACCTGTGACCCCTCAAGGATCTTGAACCTTTTTTTTTTAAAAAAAAAAAAAAAAAAAAAAAAAAAAAAAAAAAAGTCTTCTGGATTTTTGATGATGATGCAAATAACGAGTAAGGAAAAGGTGGGTCTGTGTTGTGCTCGGCTTCATGATTTTCACAAAAATGATCATGTGATAATATTTGGTGTGTGGGGTTTGAGTTGTGAGTGTGATGAGGCACGTCGCTTGTAAAGGGGGCGGATAAATTTTTTTTGTGATTAGGGTTTGTGCAATGTGGCTGAGTGCTGTGATGAAGGAGAGAAAAGGGGCGGATTATAGTAATAAAGGGATTAGGGTTTGACTTGTGTGTTAAGTGGGAGTTAAATACCGGATTTTTAGGGTTAAGAGAGAAATGGACATGGGCCAAGAATGTTGATAAGCTTATTGGACCAGAGACTTGAATGGGCCGCTTACCTGTTTTTTAAGCGAACTGATTAAATGGTTTTAGGCTATTGATTAGTGGGTTGTGAGCGAAGTTGAGTTGCAATGATAATGTCCTATTCGATTACACTAATTTGAATGCAAAGTTGAGTTGCATTGCTAAGATGAACTGCAATGGATAGTTATGTCTATTCGATTGATAAAAGAGTGTAATTGAGTTCACAATTATACACATGTCATGGCTATTTTTTTTGGTTTATGAATGTCTTCGTTAATTCAGAGGTGTGGATTTGGCAGCAGTGTCCTATTAGTGCCTACGATTTAAGTGAGTCTGCAATTTGATGTTTTCGAGTTGAGTTACAGTTGACAAATTGCAATGTGATTAATTGTGATTTGTCAAGTTGCGTGTTTGTCTTATTGCGTCTTGACGGATTGCTATTTGACCAGTTACGATATGACGTTGCGAGTCAACTCTTGCGATTCGACTTATTGTGATTTGGTTGATTGCAATCAGTCTTGGTGCAATTTGACAATCTGTGACTTGGCCTGTTGCAATTTGATCATGTTGTGATTTGACTTCTGTGACGTGAATTTCGAAGATTGGTATTGCACCTCACTCTTGGGTATTCTGGTTGATTTCACGGTTTCTCTTGTAGTTTTTAGAAAATCCCGCGAAAGATTCGATTTCTCGGTTTAAATCTCAAGAGCTGTAAAATCCCGTGAAATTAATTTTGGACAAGTAGGCTGGACTTGGGTTTAGAAATAATGAAACTTACGGGGTGTGACTAATTTTTCGGGATAAGTTTGTGCTTCAAGATCAGCAGGAATTGGGAAATTATGATTACTTGGTTGGTTTGTTAATTCACGGGTTGGTGTACTTAGTGTCACAAACATCTCGGGGTGGATGGATGCATGATGTTTGATGACCCTTGCTCAAGCGTATTTAAGGTGATTAGACCTGGATGTTCAAGAAGTGGATATATACAATAAAGGATGGAAGGTTGGGTATATATCACTACCTATATTTAAAGGAGTTACGTTGTTGTGCTCAATATAGGTTCTAAATCACAATTTGCAATTTAAGGTGATTAGACTTGGATGGTCATGAAGTGGATATATACAATTAAGGATGGAAGGTTGGGTATATATCACTACCTATATTTAAAGGAGTTACGTTGTTGTGCTCAATATAGGTTCTAAATCATAATTTAGTGCAAGTTTAAGTCGCGGACTTGTTCTTTATCAAGCTTCATCAAGTGATTGTTGTTTCTCAAGCTCCTAATGGAATTGCTGTTCAAGATCTTCTCAAGAGGTAGTCATGCTTAAAGACAAGAGGTGCTTTGTTTGGAGACATGTTTTAACCTTTTACTCACTTTAAAGTCATATGCATTTCATCAAGCGGTTTTGGCATATTACGAGCTTCAATGAATTGTTAATCTACTAAACCATTGATGATGAGGAAAGCAAGGGGTTACTACAAGAGAATCTTAATCACCATCTTAGTTGCAGTAGTTTCATTTGTCTCTTTCCATGTTTTGTGCCTGACAAATTCACAAACGTCACGGACTCTCAGCTTTGGCAAAAAGGTCATTTCATGTCCTTTTTGAGGGGGAGAATTATCGCAAGTTTCCTAGAAGTTCCGTCTCCAGCGATGTGAATTTTAGCGGTTCCGGTTACAGCGGGTCAGATCGTATCGGTTCAGTCTCCAGCGGTTTGAATCTTAGCAGTTTCGGTTACAGCGGGTCAGATCGTAGCAATTCAGGATTCAGTGGTTCAGTCTACAGCAGTTTGATACTTACTGTTGTGCAGTTAGTTCTTGAATTTATTTCTCAGATAAATCTCAAGAACGGTAAAATCCTGTACACAGTACAACAACTATTCCACATCCAAGTAGCTGGGTCAGACTGCTTTATTTGATTGGACTGACTATGAGTCATGGGCACTTCTAAGAACTTGCGCATGTTTCTTCTCTTTTTGGCTAGTCAACAGCACAAGATGATCACGAAGTTAATCTGGTATTCTTTATTTGTGATTGAAGTTGAATTTCACGAAGGCGTCTACTTATTTTATCTTGAAGTCGGGGTTGGTTGGATGCATGATCTTCAATGATAACTTGCTCGTGCTCAAAATTTAAGTTGAAGACTTGGGTTATCTAGTTACCAGCAGTTGGGGTAACTATCACTTAAGAGTTATTGGAGTACTCAGTGTCACACGTCAATGACGATGTCGATAATCGCAAGAGGTGTTAATGTCTCATACTTTGGTTGGGTATTGAGCTCTTAGAGATTTGCTTGGAGCATTAATTCTCTACACCGTTCTTCCAACATTAGTGCAAGCTTAAGTAACAAATTTGGGGACTTCTTCTTCAGTTTTCAGTATTGGTATATCGGGTTTTTCTTCATAGTGTGGTCGCTAATCTATGTACAAGGTTGGTTAGTTGGCCAAAGGTTTTAAAAGTTGTGATGTGATCTGTAATCTTCACAAGATATTCTTTTCCCAAACTGATGTTCACCTCAAACCAAATCAGTCACGCCACATTCAATCTGTTACTGGCTCACGGTTTCTTCTTGGTTTTGTAAATTCCCGAGAAAGAACTTATTTCTCGGTTTAAATCATAGATTTGTAAAATCCCGTGATGATGGTCTATGCGCTCTTAACCATAATCGGGTTAAAACCATTATCAAAGTTCAGTCGATACATCATAAAGGGCTAGATTTGGGCATTAACCACAAGAAGTGACTACGGCGTTAATTCATTATTATTTATTTGAGGCTGAAGTGAAATTTCATGGGTGCGTGTACTTAGTATCTGAAGATATCGGGGAGGTTGGATGAAGATTCTTCGAGATCCTTGTTCGAGCTTTCAATACAATGACAAGGACTTGGATATCTAGTTATTTTTTCTTTCTCCCTATTACAAAATAACTATCACTTTAAGGAGTCACGTTGTAGTGCTCAGTGTCACACGAAGTTGTGGATATCCAAGAGGTGATGTACGTCTTATACTTGATGGTTGGTTGGTTGAAGAGTATAGAGTACTAAGGGATTCGATGTTGCACGATGTCTCTACACCGCTCTTTGTCACGCATTAGTACAAGTTTAAGTCACAAGTTCGGGTTATATTACTTCAGTATCAAGTTCATCATATTGGGTTTTTCTCCATCAGTGGTCACGACATCAAGCCGACAGAATGATAATGGGGTTGGTAACGAGTTAGATGAGAGAAGAAGTAAAGAGAGAGAAATGACGTCTGTACAAGTCAGTGCAGGCCTCGCTCTTCATCAAATGACGTCTGTACACTTCAGTGCAGGCCTCGTTCTTCAACATGATGACGTCTGTATACTTCAGTGCAGGCCTCGTTCTTCAGCATAATGACGTCTGTACACTTCAGTGCAGGCCTCGGTCTTCATCATTATGACGTCTGTACAAGTCAGTGCAGGCCTCGCTCTTCATCATAGTGACGTCTGTACACTTCAGTGCAGGCCTCGTTCTTCAAAATTATGACGTCTGAATACATCAGTTCAGACCTCATTCTTCAAAGAAAAGAAAAGTATACGCGTGAGTGCACTTTATCTTCAAAAGAAGAGGAGTCTTCTTATTAATGGCCATTCTCATCAACAAGATTCATGCTCTTTCCGTGCTTATTCAGTCTTCAAGTGGATCGGCGCATATTGGAGTATATTTTTATTCACGTATTCAACCAAAAAATTGCAGTTGACAGGCATATGCAATTTTTGATGGGGGGGAAAGGGTGAATAAACAACATGTTAGTCTTCAAGAACCGTCAAGTGGAGCTACTTACCGTTGATGGTATTCATATTCACTAGTTCAATCATCAAAAATTGCAGTTGGAAGGCATATGCAATTTTTGAGGGGGGGAAAAGGGTGAATATTAATACATGTTGGTTGATGATTGAGAAATGGTCATACGACTCCTGAATACGTCAGTTCAGGAGTCGTGCAAACCATGTTTCTCTAACACTACTTCTTTCGTCTATCAAGGTGTTGAAGAACATGGTCATGGAATGCTAATCTACATCGTCTCACGGGCTGGTACAATCAGTAACAAAGGGTTTCTAGTCAATGCTTCATGTATACGTCATAAGGCTACATGTACACATCATGATGATGATTCCGATTAATCGTAACCATCATGGGGGAGAGAAATGTGTACACCAAGGACGCACAACAAGTTCACGTGATTGGGCTTAATCATTTATTCCGGTGTTGATAACCGCGGAGATGATCAGTGGTTCAACTTGTTACCTTGGTATTTACGTTTCACTGTTACGTCATGGGCTGATTAATCGTAACCATCAGGGGAGAGAGAATGTGTACATCAAGGACGCACAACAGGTTCACGTGATCAGGGCTTAATATCCAAGGATGGATACATACTATATATGATCAGTGGTTCAACTTGTTACTTTGGTGTTATACTCAAGACTGAAGAAGGTCGAGTCGTCAGTCTACTCTACATTCTCTGTTGGGTGTTATCATATCATGTGTATGCTGCGGGCTGATGGGTTATATGTAAGGTTACTGGAAGGCATTTGGTGAGATAAAGTTGATTGGTATTCTGTTCCTCCACATTGGGCAATCTTGAAGAAGGTCGAGTCTACAGTCTTCTCCACAGTCAAAACTTGTTGAGTTCTTTTCTTACAACTTGATATTTAACTTAATCCCATGACAGTTCTTGTTTGATGAGTTGTGGAGTTAAGTTAGGTTCAAGTTGTTCCGTAGTTTAAGGTTAAGTCCAACTTGATGTTAACCTAATCTCATGACAGTTCTTGTTTGATGAGTTGTGAGGTTAAGCTAGATTTCAGTTGAGGCTCAACTTAAACTACCAAAAAGTTTCCTAAGGTTTTTGACGGAGTCACTCTAGGACGGGAGTGTTAGAAGATTAAAGACGGCATGCATTTGGTTATCAAAAGACTTCTTCATATTATGGGCGTTCATCCAAAGTCTTCTTCCTATTATGGGTGTTCATCTGGAAAGGTTGTCTAATTGGGGGAGAGCACTAATTAGGGGAGAGTGAAAAGCCAGATTCATTCCCTGATTGAAAGTGCTCACATTGCTCTTCAGCAAGTCAAGTGATGAATGCGGTGAAGATTCAGAATGCTGAGGAGTAATGGTTTCTGGTTCGTATCCTTGTATATATTTTGCTTCTTACATTCTTTTTCATACCTTATACTTCTTTGTAAATAGATATATAGAAATCTTGCTAATTGTAAATAGAGAAACGAAAAATCAGAAAAACCATAAAAATTAAAAAATTAGAAAAGACCAAAAATAGTTTCACCTAGGCATGTCTTCTGTTTATCGATAACATTTACGGACTTAGAAATGTCATTCAATAATGGCACGGGTCTTTAAATGAAGCTCGAGCAGAAGTTAAAATGGATTGTTAAAACATGTCTAAATGGCTTGCTATTACTTTAGATAGCAACCCGCGCTTCAAAATGGGGAAAGCACGTCGCCAAAAAGACGGCTGTTCCTCCAACTGGGTGATGTTCACCTGGGCATGGATTACTTTATATCCATGTTTCTTCGATCTGATGTACGTTTCAGTGCATCATTTCTTGAAAAAAGAAGAGAAGTCTTCTTTGTATAACAAATAGTTTTCATTCTATGATTCTTCTGAAAATTATTTGTGAGACACTTGGTGAATATGTGTTGTATGAAATTTGTTTATACTTGGATTATGCATAAAATTTGTCACTCAATCAACGACTACAAAACCTCATGACAGTTCTTGTTTGATGAGTTGTGGGGTTAAGCGTGATTTTAGTTGAGGTTCAACTAGAATACGGGTCATTGATTGAGGGGGAGAGTGAATTCAAATTTTATATCATCAAACGGATTTATTGGTTAAATCATACTTGTTAGAAATGGTTTTGTAGTTAATGGGGAATTAGTTGAAGAGGATCTTGCTTAAATATATCAAATGACCAAGTGTGTTAGTTGCTAGAAAGTTTAGGACATTATGTGCAATTTGCTTGTAGTATCCTAGCTTCACATAACTAGAAGGTTCATTTGTACCTCTTTGGAATCCTCGTTTAATCCCCTAGATACTTTAAGACTCAAAACCTAAAAGAAGTAAGAAAACCAGTTGTGTTTGATGTTCTTGAATGCCCCAATGACATTTGTATGATCTGAATGAATGAGTTTCAAATGTTGTGTGACTTATGTTAGTCGATTGCTGCTCAATTGTTGTCAATATTGTGCTTATGCTATCAGGATTTGCTTAGGTGTATTGTTATTATGTTAGAATCATGTTCCTAAGATCCTGAATTAAATATTGAAATCTGTGTGAATTGCCATGTTCATGATTGCTAATTGCTCTTCATGCTAGATAGTGGTTTGACGTAGTTCCTGATTGGGGTTTGATTATATGATGAACTTGGTATTATAATGTGGCAAGCTGCTGAAGGGTAGCTATTTAGGAATAGTGTATCTGTATGTATGTATATCTGTGTTGATATTCTTATGCAGATTCCATAGCCAAAATGAATGTACCAGTTCCCATTCTAACCATTTGATCAGACGTTCAAACTCTATTGATTGGCTCGAAATTCACATCAACAACAACGTCGGCAACAACAATAACAACAACACTTTCACCACCGCCACCACCATTCATCTATTTTGGTCTCGCCAAGTGGGGATCAACGACATTTGTGAAAGATTTGTTGGTGGATGGATAGTTGATGTTGACTACTAACTCAGAAAAGTGGGTGATTACATCATCTGCGCAAAAAGGTCAATATCACTTGTGTCATAATAATCACTTTGTGCAAAATAAGCAGTGAATCTCCCTCTTAGTTTAAGGGGAAGCATAGTATGTTCCATTATCAGAAAACATTAAATCGGACACATTTTCTCCCACATTTTTCTAACTTATTTAAATCAATTGGGATCACAAATCTCAAAAGGTTTGAAATTTTTGATCGGGGGAGAGAATGTGATTTAAATATGAAATCTGATAAAATGTGATGTTTTGAACGATAATGTAAGCTCTCCCATATGTGCTAAACTCTTTTGTATATCGATGCACATATTGAGGGGGAGCGAATGGACAAAAAGGATTTGGCATAGCATGAGATCGTGACTCAGACTTAACCAATGAATTGACGAAACATATACTGTCATGAATCGAAAGGACATATCCTGGCCGGGTAATAATTTCAAGCTAGTCTAACTAGTGATGTAAGCGTGTCTCGAAAAGGATGTGTCTGAGTAGAGTGTACAGTTTCGAGAAACTTTCTATGGACTTGACCAGGACGGGTAATAATTTCAAGCTGGTCTAACCAGTGATGTAAGCGTGTCTCGAATCGGTCATGTTCACTGAAAGTTGATCAATTCAAAAAGTGCGAGCTTCACCTGACATGTGCAAATTTATAAAACAATCAACCGAGCACATGTTGAGGGGGAGCATTTGAAAAATATAAAACTCTCAAGTGTTTGCAAAAATGTGTTTCAGAATCATGAACACTTTGAGAGATTTTTCAAAGATTTGGTTTGGCAATTGTGGAAGAACACCAAAGACCGACCATTGTATTTTATATAATGGAGTTATAAGGATGATAAGGTTAGGTACAAGTTCCCACGATCCCGCCAGAGCCGGAGGGATCTACCCAGGGACAATCCACTAGTTAGTGTAGAAGTCCTTAGGTATGATTAAAAAAAAGGAGAAAAGTGAATGAGGGAATAGTGCCGACTGAGATGGAGCTAACACTGGAATAAACCCAACAAGGTGTTAGTTATGAAGTCTCGGTAAGCACTGAAGGGGTTGAAGAATGAAAAAGAATTGTAAAGAGAAAGGGTGAAAAGAAATAGCCCTCCTTACAACTTAGGCAGAAACCGGGTCAAAACATATGCTGTCAGAATCACTTAGTTGATTGCTGGCATTGAAGACAAAGTATCATGGACCCAGTGATACGCTGCACAACCCTCCCTAGCCACTCAAGGTCCCTCAAAGGATTCTTGTTTCAATTGTCACGGAGTTCAATACATTCCTATCGTCTCTCTCACTCCGAGTTAGATGATATTGAATAGGTGGCAGTCCTCTCCAGCCTCCGCTCACTAAATCAAATCGCACTATAGAGTCTAGAGCCACGAGATGCATAATAAGATCTCATAGGGACACGAATTATTTCTACACTGGTTGTTCAACATTAAGGACACCAGTTGTAAACTTATGAGTCCTACGCAGATCTTAGCAATCTGCCAGAACATTCATGAGGGAATTTACAAATGTAATTCTCAATGATTGAATAGAAATTCCTGCCAGGGTCAACATCAAGCAGCCCTGAAAGCAGGTCACTTCGGTAATTCCTCGTGGATTACGCTTAGTGGTCACGGCGGTTTCTAACGGTCTACAGTCGTGGAGTGATCTCCAGCGACTCACCTAATCGTTGATGTGCTACGGTTCGATCTTAAAAAGCCCTCTGTGGGTTTTCGATTAGGAACGGTCTTGGTAAGGATTAGAGAGAGTTCTCACACTATGCTGTTAACTATCTCGAAGTCCGAACCTGTTAGTACCGGTTGATTTGTTGCTAACTGTCGTATGCAGGAACTTCTGGCGATTGTAGCTGTGGAATGCTGTAGCTGGTTGCTGTTGTAGCTGGTTGCAGAAAAGATGCCAATCCTATACCACATGCTTACACTACAATTGTAACTCAACAAAGTCATGATCAACCTAAAAGACCTTTAACACGGCTTCTGCAAACTCTGATGCTAAAGATCATGACACCAAATAGTGTGAGCATGTCGGCTCAAAGATTTACACATCACATGGAAACATACTGCTGAAAGATGACTTGGAGACTCAAGTTGGATGATAGTTTCGAAGAATACTCAAAATCATCCAAGACAAAGAACGGTCATCAAAAGATCACTGCTAAAGGCACAAAGATACAAGACGTTGAAGAATCGAAGACTACGAGCTATGAAGTCAAGATCAAAAGATAAAATGCTAGAATTCAAGTTATTATTTCCGGGGTGACCTCCCTTAGGGGGAGATTGTTAGGAATATAAATATTCATATGAAGGTTCGGTCACCCCGAGTATCTAATTAGCATTTATATAGCTCGTAGGCTTATTTATATAAGATTAGTATTATTAGTATTATTAGTTTTATTAGATTAGTAGTATCTATATTTGTGGAGTGGGTCGGGGCTTTCCCCACTGTCAGCTCACTTCACAGCCCACTAGGGGCACTATTATTAGGAAGTATAAATACCCCTTCCCACACTTGGGAAGGGTTGGAACTCTTCACACATTAATCTAATATTCAGGTTTTTCTCAAAGGGTTCCCTCTCTCTCTAGTTCTTCATCTCTCTAACAATGGATCTAATCTTTCATGAATTAAGACCACCCGAATCAACCACACAATCAATATGGTTATTTCCTACACATCTGAAGACTCGGTCACCCCGAGTACTCATTAGCATTTAATATCTCGTAGGAATATTAGTACTATTAGTAATAGTTTAGTTATCTTAGTATTTGTGGAGTGGTTCGGGTCTTTACCCACTGTCAGCTCGCTCTACAGCCCACACAGGGCACTTATATTTGTAACTATAAATACCCATCTCCACCTAGGGAGAGGGTTGGAACTTCTCATACTTTCAATACAATATTCTCTTCACTTTCTCTCTCAAAATCTCTTAACTCATTCGGCCAAATCCACACGATTTATGTGTTTAAGTGTTATGAATATGCTACAGATGGAGTGCTTGGTGGAAGCGCAAGCTAAGAATAGGGAGATTTTGCAAGCATTGGATGCTGTTATGGATGTTGTGCGTGAAGCCAGGGCTGAGAAGCGTCGTCATGTGATGGTGATGGAGGTCCATGAGTAGTTTAGTTTGGTGTGGTTGTTGTTGCTGTTGTTTTTGTCAATAGAAGTTAATGTAGGTTTTGTGTTGTCCTTTATGTTGTGATGGTGGGTCGTTGTTTAATATGATGTTGTTAATCTGTGTGGTGATTGTTGTAAGATATTGACTTGAATAAAATTCCATCACTTTTTGTATCTTTTGTTGTTTTCCATTTTTTTCTGGATTTTCTTTCTTCTTTTTTTTTTCTTTTTTTCTTTTTTTTTTCTTTTGGTTTTTTTTTTTTTTTTTTTTTTTTTTTTTTGTGGGAAAAAAAGTATAAATGTACAATACATGTTATAAAAGTATATGTTGAAAACTGCACAAAGTAAGTGGATGCAAGAGTGCTATCACATTTTAACTATGCGATAATAGAGGATGTTTTTATACATGCTATTCATGTTTGCCTGTAGCGCAAACATGTTAAAAAAGGATCGTTAACGTCATTAATAGTTATTTAGTACAGTTTGATATTGCTACTTGTTTGATTCACAAACATACTTACAATAGTAACAAAAGTGTGGGTACTGGATGTGTTCCCTTCATTTCCATGGAGATTTTCATTCTTTTTTATTCTTTTTGGCATCTTGCGGTTTTTCTTGGAAGAGTTGTCGTTTGGCGGTTGTAGGTTTATCGCTGTCTGGCAGTGGTATTTTGGAAGATGTTAGAGTCAAAGGATTCTCTGTTGATGGCGGTGTATTACCTGTTGCAAAGAAACAATTAAAAGTTTAGTGAACACTTGTTTCTGTTTCATATTTAAATATGTGTGGATGTTAGATAAACTTTGTAACCTGAAATTTGTGCAATTGGTTGCTTACCTTGCCTTGATCTTGTTTGCATATATGTGTATGCTTGTGGTGTTGTTGATACTTCTGCTAATGTTAAAAAATTGAAGTGAATGTTTTAGATTGAAAGTAATATTTTTCTATTAGTTTGTTAAATTCACCATTTGTTTACTTGGGCTGGTTTCTTCTTGTGTGGCAGGTGTCAGTGTTGTTTCTGTGTTGGTGGTTGTTGTGGCTGCTGGAATATAATCTATTGCAGCAGGCGTTTGTTGCTGTTGAGGTATGGCCATCTCAATACTTTGATATGCTTCTTTTGTTATTGCTGATCCTGCAAAAAAAACATTGACAATGTTTTCGGAATTAGGTGCAGTTGATTAGGCATAGTTAGCTTATAGGTAGGGTTGTAAATTTTTTTTACCTGATGGTATATCCTCGATCTGTTTTGGTGTGGCTGCTTTGTCTAGGATTTGATTGAAAATGAAGTCAACTGGTCCTTGTTTTGAAGAAGTGTTATAGTGAAATTGAAAGATGTGTCTTTTCCTTATAAGTGATGATATTTGTTCTGGGAATTGTCGAGGGTCAGGATTTTCAAGTGACTTGACCAATGCATCGCAGTTAATACCGATAATATCATCTGCTTTCGGTGAGAAAAACATAATCATGACTGTTTCCGTTGTATCTGTGACATATGCTTTAAAATTGTATCTGTATATATGTGGCAATGATGTAAGATGAGCATACATTGTGTAAGAATACTATCTGATATTCTGTTACCTGTAAGTTGGAGACACCAATGGGCCATGTATCCTGCATTCGAATACGCCTTCATTACTATGGACTTTATTTGTGCATGATGTACATGACGGGTAGTACCATTCACGTGATGTATTAATGCCTGTAATAGTTCCTTCGCAAGTAAAACGAACACCCTTTGTTGTTTTAAACAAAATGTAGTCCAGAGTTAATATTTTTTTAAGCAGTTTTTTAAGCAATGGAAAAGTATATTTAAAGGTTGATTGTAACTACCTACATAAGTTGTTGGAGTCTGATTTAAAAGTGTAGCCAAGGGTATCCTGTTTCTTGTTTTCTCTTGTTCGTTGTCTTGGAATGGGCTCCTAACAATCTGCAATGGTGGATTTAGGTCGAACAGTGCTCTGTATCTGTTTTACATTTGTCATGTACTTAATAAGTATGTTAGTAAAAAAAATTATGGGCAATAAAGTTACCGATGCAAGACTTACTCTGCTTTGTATTGGTCTAGCTCTGGGATCGCTGGATTTATATAGTAGTAAGTAGCAGGTGTCGATGATAGTTGCAAAGTGTTTCTGAATCTTGAGACTCGACAGGAACTAACAGCTATTATGACTGGCTTTTCTAGTGCGTCAATTTCTTGTTTTGGAAAAGTTTCAGCGAGGTCATCCCATAGCGTTAGTTCAATAGAGTTGCAGCTGTTTCAAATAAGTATTAAATTTGACTACATTCTTGTGGACAATTGTCTATTGCATAAATTGTTATAAATTTTTTTTTTATTATACTCACTTGAGATTTTGAATTTCTATTTTGCGGACCATCATTTGGTCTTTGTTTGGGTTGCCCCATTTTTCTTTTTCTCCTGATTTTATGTAACAACCTATGTAATCTGCAATTATACAAAAAAGGTATATTCATTTACAAATACTCATATAGGAAAATGGAAAGTAGAAAGTGTCTCGTAGTACCTGTTAGAACTGGATATTGTTTCCGGGTTTTCTCTTCTGGGCTGATGACTTTGTATGGCAACCGATTGTAAGAAAAAAAATCGAAATAATGCTGTGGGAATCCTGTTGGTGGTATAGGATCAAATTTCGTAAACCGAGTAAACAAAAGTGATGTTTTGTTTTCCAACGTCTGTTGCCAGTTATTCGTGGGAATACACGTGAAGCCTGAAATTCTATATGCTCTTCCTGGTATAAGGTAGCTGATGAACTGGTTTTTGTCACTGACTTCTAGGTTCACTTGTATTGCATCACCCTGTTCATATCAAAGTATTGTTTTATAATTATTGTGATACATAATAGTGTTTTTGAAATAATTTTTTTTTTGGTTTTAAAACATGACCTGTTTGTCTATCAAAATTGCCCGGTAACCTTTTTCTATAATGTCTGGTGGATCTCTGGCAATCCATGATCGATACACTTTTGCTTCTATAATTTTGTTCCTGCTCGTTAGCTGTAGGTCCTTAATGTTAGTTTCTATCATTCTGCATATATGGAAAAAAAACATTAGTGTTAGTTTTTTTTTGTATTGGAACATGTTTAATTTAGGCAAAATAGAATATCAACTTCCTATTGTGTAATATGTTTCATGCAATGTATTAGTGTTGCAAAATTGTAAAAATATTAGTAATAGCATAACTGGAATTCATGTAACAGTAAACTAATACTTGGTAAATGGTGTATTTAAGTAATGTGAACCTGTGATGGGTAAATTTTGTGTAAAAATTGTTTGTACACTATATTTTTAGTTGTATTTGGTGGGTGTTCAGGGTTAGGTGTCAAAAGAATTTTTAAACCGTAAGGTGATGTTGCACGGGATAATGCAACATATAGTTGCCCATGGCTGAAAACTGGCTGTGGAAGATAGACGCCGATTTTGTTGAGAGATTGGCCTTGACTTTTATTGATCGTCATAGCGTAGCAGACTTTTATTGGAAACTGTTTTCGTTTGAAGATGAAAGGGTAGTTTGGGTCTTTGTGTGTCAGTGGCATTCTTGGAATATATATTTTCTCCCCAACTCTTGTTCCTGTAATAATCTCTGCTTCCATAAGCTTTGATGTAAGGTTTTTGACTATCATTCTTGTGCCATTACAGAGGCCACCTGCGAGGTTGACATTTCTGAGTAACATGATTGGAACTCCAATTTTTAGCTGAAGCTTGTGTGCTGGTAAACCTGGAAATGTGAAGGTATTTAGGTATTCAGGTGGATACAACATTTCAGTTGCAACTCCATCTTTTCCAACAGGGATTGCTTCATCTGAACTGATGTATACTGTAGGTTCTCCTTGTAGCTGGGACAATATTTTTTCGTTTATGGCATCAGCGGTCTCATTCTTGGGGCATACGATTGCTTTCTCCGGTAAGACTTGCGCTGTTGGTTTTCTTAATGTTTCGTTATCATAGATGAAGTCAATAAGTTCTTGTATGCTGCTGTCACCATTTGGTATTTGATATTGTGCAGGAATAGTAATCCAGCTTGCCTCTTGTGGATTTTGTTCGTCAGGTTCGCCAAGTTTTCCATCGCCAACATCGAGTAGCCACGTGGAGAAGTCACTCACTGTCTTTCTTTCTTCTTCAGTCAAGTTTTTTTTTAGTACTCTCATGTTATGTTTAAGCCTGTACACCTTAAAATGGGACCACAAATGTGATCTAGCAATTGAAGAGTCAATTATCTGTGCCTTTGTTCCTTTTTTTTTTAACTGGCAATGTTTGCCTGAAGTCCCCTCCTAACATAACTATTTTTCCACCAAAGGGTTTTTCTGAACTGCTTAAAATATCTCTTAGAGTTCTATCGAGTGTTTCAAAACACCTTCGGTCATTCATCGACGCCTCATCCCATACAATCAAATCAGTTTCAATAAGCAATTTTGCCATCATCGTATTCTTTTTAATGCTACACATTGATTCGTCAGTCAATTCTTAGGGTATCTTAAATCTTGAATGCACCGTTTGGCCAGATGGCAAGAGCAAAGAAGCGATACCTGAAGATGTGACGACCAACACAATCTTCCCTTCTAAACGTAAGGTGTTAATAATTGTTTTCCAAAGGAAGGTTTTCCCTGTTCCACCGTGGCCATAGACAAATACCAATTCCTGTCTTTTTTCCTTACATGCATTGATTATAAGGTTATAAATCTGCAGTTGTTCAGTGTTTAGTTTAACAACTGAATCAGCGACATCCTCTTTCAATTGTTCACGGTTGTAGTTTCTTTCTTCCATTAACAACCTATTCTGCAAATCGTCGAGAAGATGTTTTGGAGGCAATGAGAAACCAAATTCTTTGACTGATTTGGAACGACTATTGAGGATCATTTCTATTTCATAAATGATATATTCCTTTATCTCAGGAACGTTTACATGTAGGTTTCTAACACCACTTGTTTGCGAAGCTTTTTCTGGGATGTCATCTGCCATACGATGCCAGTGCTTTTCCCAAAGTTGCATAGGTTCTGCAACTTCACAGTAAAGCAAAATGTGAGCAAAAAGTACACGTAATTCCGAAGTTGTTGCTGATATTGCTGCTTCCTGTAGCGCTTTGTCCCACTCTTTGTCGTCATCAAGCAGACCCATAGCTTGACATGCTTCACGATACGTGTTAAACACTTTGTTGTTAACAGTACGGACATCAACAAACGATTTGCAGCCTTTCTGGTAGCCAAGTAGCATGCGAAAATAGAAGAGCTCACATGCAGCTGGATGTACATATACCAATCTGCCAATGGAGTATTTGCTTATAATTTTTCTGCGCGTCCATCTTTTTGTGTCTTCGTGCCAAACATACTCTGAAGGGAAGTCCAAATATGTTAAATGCCTTCTGTCTTCAAACATTTCATTATACGCAAACCATTCTGTGAGAGTTGTTAATTTTCTTCCGTCATCTGCTACAACGTGCCCAAGAGGTTCTCTGTCACGAAAAGTGATTTTTTGCATATCTTTAAGGTGAATTGCAAGTATCTGCACAGCTGGTTCTCTATAGTGTATTGGGAAATCAAGTATCCTCCAATAGGCTTCAGGTGGACAGATAAAGCGACCATCAATAAAGTTTTTTATTTCATCTATCTTTATCTTTGGAGTAGACGACGATGGTCCTAGATCACCAATTGGTCTTATAATACGCGCGGCAATTCGATCCATGCCTTTGGAAATATACTTGAACAGGTACTTTATCAACATGCTCCAGCCACAATATTCTACATTAATGTGAGCATGGAACATGAGACAAAGCAGACGATTATATGGTACAACATATTTGTTGTCTAATCTAAGTTCACCATTTGGCACATAAGTTGTTCTTCTTCTTCTCCGATAGTGTACGTGTCCGTTCTCGTCAAAGTAAGTAGCTTCATTGAATTTTTTTGGGAAATGCTTGCTGCAAACACCTTCTTGCATGCATGGAGCATTTGGTTTAGCATTTCCACACGGACCGTGCATCATCATATTGGCAACAACTTTATATGCTTCTGGATCAGATGTTTTGTCTGGTAGTTCAGCGAAAATGAAATTATCTATTTCTTCCGTATTTTTTATTCTGTCCTCTGCAGCTACCCATAAGAGTGTGTAACAATGTGGAAGGCCGCGTTTTTGAAACTCGATTGTGTAAAGAACTGCAGCAAAAAAATGTAATGAAAAACAATATTAAGGTTTACATAATGAAATTTATATTGGACAATTTAGTTTTTGGGTTAATATAATCATACAAAACTACTACTTACCTCTAGTACAACGACCAAAGATCTTTTGTTCCTTTAGAACTGTTATAAAATCTTCTACCTTTTGTTCGAAAACCCGGTCCACTATATCAGGCCTGTCTGTTGTCGTCAGTTCTGGATAGCTTTTCATTCGTCGTTTGATTTCTGGCCAATTAACATTGCATGTAAAAGTTATGAAAAATTGTGGGTTACCAAGAACCCTGCATATCGCGAGTGCATCGAGATAATGGCTATACATGTACCTTGGATCACCCGTGAAACTTGAGGGGAGTATTATTTTTTGGCCTATATCGGCTCCAAAATGGTCTCCTTTTGACATCGCATCACAAATGCCTGAGAGGCATTCACTTATGAGGTTGTTCTGCTTCAACCGTATGAAATCAAGTCTTTCATGTTCAACAGTACAATAAGCGACGACGACATATTGTTGGAATAACCTGCCACCTCTAAAGAGAAGACCGAATTCGTCAAATCTTTCATGTAGCTGGTATTTATAAAACATATTCATAGTTAACTTTTTCTTTTTTCTAGCTGCATTGTTACCTTTTAAAGTCATTTTTGTGTTGTAACCTAGCTGCCCATAGACGAACAGGAGAGGGAATTGGAGAGACATGTATGAACTATGAAGTTTATTGATTCTTTTTGGGTGCCGATCTTTATACTCTATGATGATGTCATAATCTGTTTTGCTACTTGCATCAGGTTGAAAGACGATTGCTCCAAGAGTTCCGGAATAAGGAAGTTGATATTCTTGAGCTGCAACAACATTATAAAGCTGGATCTTGAATTCAGGCACATTTTCTTCACTAAGTTTATTTCTTGCTGTTCTGAATAGCTTAACAAATTCATTGTGCTCATCCAAAATTTGTATTAGGCTTTCTACTATTTCATGCTTCAACCCACTCCGTTCTCTTCCACCAAAAGGCTCCATCCTGTTACTAACTTCATTTACCGTATCATATATATAAAGTTGCAAAAACCTAGGGTCTTTCCCATTGGTTGGGCACAATGTACCTATCCAATGGTGTATCTGACCCGAAATTTTGAATACATATGGTCCTTTTCCATTGTTTATTGATTCATCAATTTCTGCCCCAAAAGATGTCATACTAAACATCTGGTTATATGCCCGTATGTTATCAAAGAAATGTTTATTTTTGAGAAGTTGTTTGAAATAGTCTGGTGGGTCTACTTCCTTTTTAACATACACTTGCCCTCCTCCACAACATTTTGTATACTTTGGGTAAGATCGATGGGAATTTCCTTTCAACCTTTCGCCATACCAAAACTTTGCATTGCAATACTGACATGCATAATCATAATCGCCAAGATCAATGTACAAATGTGACATACCTGCACATTTAAATCCAAAACGACTTTAGAAATACTTTTTTGTTAACATGAATTATTAGGTAAAATTAAATTTGATATTCTTATTATAATAATTAATTGTTATCATTGCAGAACTGTGTTGAAGGCATGGACAAATTTTCAGTTGTATGTTTTCTTTTTGATCGACCAACTCTTGTATGGGTAGATGGATTTTCATACTCCAGGTGCCTTTTATGTCCTGCATATGTCACTGTAGGGGTCTTGTTTTGATCGCTTGTTTGTTTTCCTATGGTATTGGCGATATACAGCTGATCATTTTGTATGCTGGCATAATCTTGTATAGCATATGCATTTTAGTATAAATTGTTTAAATCCTTTTGATAAGTAATTGCTTTTCACTTTATTGTTAATATATGCTGCTTTAAAAAAGGAGAATGGTGATTAATGTAGTATTAGCTTAATCTATAAGTGGATTTTATATACGGTTAGACTATCTAGGTTAATTTTTGTAACAAATTGGTAATTGCTAAATGGCTAATAAAATTGGTTACCTTTTTTTTGATCACACACTCGTGGTATAAAAGAAATGCCACATTTGCTGGAGTCTTCTGAAACGTCTCTGTATTCTTGTATATGGGAACTCCCTTCATTAATGGAGGTGTGCTTGAATGTATGATAATCATCATGTGTATCACAACAATAATAATTATGCATTAATCCTACATGGAGCATAACCAAAATGTAAATGTCATTAAGTTTAAGTACATAATATCTCATAGATTCTAGGACTTACTTTTTCCTTTTGTGTCGGTGTCAAGCGCAACCATGTTTGTTAGACTCATTTTGTGCTCCATGGAATCATGTTCTGCATTTGTTACAATTTTGTGTTCCATGACATCCTCTGAATTACAATTACCATGAGTGTGCGTTGACTCTGCATAAATAAGCAAGAAAATTAGTTTATATAAATTTTAGTTGCATCAAAGTATGGTAAATACATGAAACTGACCTTTTTTTTTTGGTGTTTGGAATGCATATACGTTTGTTGGAGGTGGTTTACGTTTCCGAATACCTCGTATGACATTGTCAGTATCTTCACTCAGATTCAACGACAATTGTTTTGGTAAGTTTACGGCTCCTTGTAAGCTTTGGGAATCTGTTTCTAGGATGTTTACTGCATTGCTTGTTGGTTTACTATAGTGAGGTTGTTTTTTCATCCATTTTTGTTCTTCTAATACACTTTTGCCATTTAAGTTATACATATAATTTTGGAATTGATGCGACAGATCTACTTGCGAAGATCTTCTATTTCTTGGCATCTTTTAGATTGCAATATAGATATTTAAAGCAAATATAGACTATAATATATATGTATGCAATTTATATTTACAGTGCTGGGCAACAATTTTTGGGAAAAATTCATACATAACTACAATGGTTAGTAAAAAAAAAAAAAAAGGCCATATGGTTAAGTTAGTGAACAGATTATATGCAGACATACCTGTAACTACAAAGTGCAAGGTTGCAGTTTTTGATTTTCTTTAGTAGCTGTATAAAAGAAGCAAACTTTAGATATAAAAAAAAAAAAGTGTAAAAAAAAAAAAAAAAAAAAAAAAAAAAACAGTGTAAAAAACAACCCAAAGGTGGTTACTGTTAACATACCTATGCAAAACAAAGATTCTATTTTTTTGTTTCTTCTTGATGGATGATATGTAAGATGAGAATACACAAAGTTTGTAATGGAAGTTTCTGGGTTTGGTGTTGATTTTATTTGGTATTTTTATGATGTGCAGGTTGGTGTATGCTGATTTTAGCTACTATCCAAGGCTGAATACGTACTACTACATTGGCCATGTCTCGAGATTCATGCATCAACAGTAACTGCAATAGTGTGATGCATACATATTAGCCAGACACTTGTAATTAGTCACCATTAGTTTATTATTAAGCCAAATTGTAACTCCAAATGACATGTACAACTCTTAGTAGCGCGGTTACTGTTATTCCAACTGTACCGAACAACAGTTTGTAGCATACAAATGACATGTACAACACTTAGTAGAACGATTACTGTTATTCCAACTGTTCCGAACACCCCTTTGCAGCATACCATTTCCTGGTGTTTATATATATATATATATATATATATATATATATATATATATATATATATATATATATATATATATATATATATATATATATGTATATATAACCTATATATAAAATAAGTTAAGACTTATAAAATTAACTTCCAAAATACTCTTAGAGTCAATAGCTAAGTTTAAGCTTTATCAACATCTTACAACTTCAAATATTTTTACTTATTAGAGGTGCATAAACGAGTCGAATTTAGTCTATCGAAAACTAGAAGGGGGGTTGAATAGTTTTTACCTTTTAAAATAATTCGCTTTGTGACTTAACGTGATTTCAATGTAAATACACACAAACAAACAATATAAGTTAAGTAAGTAAGGAAAGGAACAATCAAACCACAACACAGAGATTTATAGTGGTTCGGCTACAAGGACTCTCTTCATTGCCCTACTCCACTCCTCGAGCCTCTAACTCGAGAGTTTTTCTTCACTAAGAAACAAACTCCCTTATCGGCGGAGAAAACCTTTATACACGTCGCTTACACTTTATCCGGTACTAAGCTAAACACCGAGTTCTTTACAAGGGTACAACCACTCCCGACACTCTTTGTGTTTTGAGGACTAAAACACTAACCAAACTCTACTGAATGAATGGTATAACAATTATGTGTGAACACTAACAAATCACACAGTATCTAACTATCAAAACTTGCAACAGTAAGTTGAAGCTTGTATGCTTGATCTTCTTTGCTACAAAAGAGAGATCACTAAGAATGAAATGAATGAATGATATGAGTTAGTGATGTACAAATGAATGAATATATAATTTAAGCTATATGAGTGATAAGAGTGCTTGAGTGATCAGCTTGCTATTTATAGGCAAAACTGACCAGACAACCCGCGGATTTGGCGGACCCAAATAATTGGTTCCGCCCTTGTACTGGTTTGGTTCCGCGGGGACAAGTCAGCTAAGGGATTTCCAAATCTTACTAAATCTTGTCTAGTCTTGTCAAGATCTTACAAAGTCAACTCTTTAACTTCAAGATCTTTCCAAAATATGTTGTAAAGTCAACTAAGATTTTCTAATGAGGTATGCCATGATGTCATGTGTATTTTCATTTTTAAGAAATAAAAATAAACATGTAAATGTATATATGTATGTAATGTGTAATTCCTAGTGATCATATGATATGTAAATGAGTTTTAAAAACTTGTTACTAAAATGTAAAAGACTTTAACATATACTTATGTTTTGCTAAAGATAAACTTTATAATTGTCATTAACAAAATTAAGCAAAGATCGTAAAATATAAATAACGTTTTTAGGACGATATTTGTATTAACATAGTCGAACTATAGCATTGCTCGACCCGATTTGACAATATTATGTTTAGCTCGAGCTTGGCTTGCCTTCATAAGGGAAACGCGAGCTCAACTCGACTAGAAAAGTATGAATTAGGCTCGAGCGGTGATGTGTTTTTTAAACCAACTAGAATTGAAATATAATATAATATTTGAATTCGGCTCAAAAAGCTTGATACATTTCTATTTAAGTATTTACACTTATTTTATTTACATATAAGCCTGTAAAAATATACATAATATATATAAAAACATACGTTAAGTATTACTTAAAAGCTCGACAATAACTCAAGTCGAGTCTATATAAGCTCAAAATCCACTTGCTAAGAATTTAGCTCAAACTTAAGGCCCGATAAAGCTCAACTCAAACGTGCTCGAGTTTGTTAGACAGTAAGCAGGGATGGAGCTGTGTGGGAGAGAGGGTATGCCATGGCCAACCCATAATTTTGAAATAAAGCCTTCTTTTGACTAAAATACCATTGTCACTAACCCACCCTTTAATATTAGCATACACCATGCATTGTAGAGGAAATTCTCGAATAGATAAGTTACTTACATTTCATTTATTTCATTTTATCTTGTTCCTTTCTCCTAGCATTGTATTAGGGGGTATTCATACAATGGCCCTTCAAAAAACAAACATTTTTGCCATTTCTTAGATATGAACCTTACATTTTGCTGTATTTTGAAGAGTTCAAACTAAACAAACTCTAACTTTAAAAGAAAAATTAAGTTGTATATTTCTTGTTAAAAAAAAATGGCGTATAACATTTAGAATAAAGCTATTGTTTGGTGATATAGCTTTCTAGGCTAAAAGTTAATCGACATTTGACCCACTTATAACTAAAATCTTGGTTTGACAACTGACAGTAAGTTTGCTTAAGCTTTAAGTTCGTTAGGCTATGTTTATATTGTCGTTTCGTTATAAATACATGATCAATACAATGTATCACCTAAGGAGGAATCATTACTTATGAGAGTCACTTCTATTCTTTTCTTTTCCGCTAGCATCTCGCATTCACGCCCCTTGACTTTCAATTAGATTAGTTTAGTCAAGGACGCTGTGAACTCTAATTGTGAAAAGGTTGGAAGGTCTGGCCAAAGAAGGTGATAGCCCCGTAGATTTGTTTCCATGGTTCGATCCTTCCCAGTAAAACGCGACGTGTTCGAATTCTGTTCGCTTTTACGCGAGAGAGTTACTCGACAAAAGATTTACCCTAGTTTACCAAAAATATCATATACTAATCTCACACATTCGCATAGTTAAAGGACCTTTTAACACAACAGAACCAACTTCCCTAACAAATATATACCAAGGGTTCCAACTTTTAAGAGAGAAAAACACAAAAATGGCAGTACCAGGACGGCGTAACGGAATGATTGACGGAGACGAAGACGAGGAGGGAATATTATTCGTTGAAGAAGGAGCCTTGCCGGAATCTGATTTCGAAGACACGCCTCTTCATCTCCGTGACCTTGCCGCCGCCGCCATGCATGGAGATCTTCACGCTCTCCGTCAAGCCCTAGGTTTCATCTTTTTTTATACCCTTTGTTGAAATTAAGGCTTGTTTGGGGAATTAGGTTTTTTTGAAAGGGGTGTTTGTTTAAGCTTATATTTGGCTCATGAGCTTATTTGTTTTTCGGCTTATATATCATAAGCCTCAATTTTCCGGCTTATTTGGAGACTTGTGGGCTTATATAAACTTATATAGTTATATAAGCCCACAAGTCTCTAAATAAGCCGAAAAATTGGAGCTTATGAAATATAAGCTGAAATAAAAAAAGCTCATAAGCCCATATATAAGCTTAAACAAACACCCCCTAAAAGCCCACGAGTTTCACAATAAACCAACAAATTTGAGCTTATATAACAAACTTATATGAGCTTCTTATGACATGATAAGCTTATTAAGCTGAAAACTTTCAAAATAAGCCACAAAAATGAGCTTATGAAACATAAGCCGAAAACCAAATAAACCATAAGCTCCCTAGTCGCTATATAAGCTTAAACAAACACCCCCGGAATATATACCAAAAACGGAAAAGCCCATAAATAAGCTTAAACAAACACCCTTTAAATGTATACAAAAACTGATGTTTGTAATTATTGGTTATCTTGAGGTAAACGCCTAAACGGGATGGATTGATTAGATATTATGTGCTTAAGGAAATGGATTTTTATGTAAGGCAGAAATAAAAAGGGCTCGTTAGCGCGTGTTAAGTTAGTTAGTGATTATTGTGAAGGTAGTTAGGAATTAGGTACTTAATATATGTGTGGCTGAATATGACATGAGTAATTAGTAGTACAATTCTTGAAGAGGTGTAAATAAACACAATGTTGAATAGTGAGGGTATCATGGCTGTAAAAGACGCTAGGCGCGGTCGACTACCTTGTAGCTTGTAAAATTGGCCTAGGTGGGGAGTAGTCGGATTGGTTTTTTCATGTATAAGGTTGAAAATTTTATGTATGACATGTTCATAGGGCCATAGAAATATGTTTAGAAACATTAACACAATTGTTCAAATACGTCAATTCGAGTTTTGGCCGAGTTTCTCCAAGTTAACCCCAAGTTTTGACTGAGTTCTGACCGTATTAATAAGTCATTGACCTTGTAGCGAGTAATCGCTGACCACCCTGCCTTGTAACCCCTTTTTTTACAACACTGGAGGATATCAGTTGCAAAATATCATTTTTTTTCTTTACAACACTAGAATCAGATTATGTTACAAAACCAGTCTCACAATGTCCTTTCTAGCATTTAAGTTCTAGCATTTATGGGCCGAATAGTGTATTTAGAAGTTATAACTTCTGCAAGGTAAAATCCTGCCTTAACCATGCTCCGCTCTCGAGTCCTATGTATTCTCAATTTCTCATGTTGTCAAACCCATTTGCCTGCAAAAAATAGTTATCTAAAAGTGGCAAAGCTGTCACGTATATTTAGAACTACCGGATTAGGTGAGATATTAGAGTGGTTATATCTGTTAAATTAGATGAACAAACTTGATTACGGGAAAATCTTATGAACTTCACCCTTTTGTCAGAATTGGCATCATATGTTTGTGCTCGTATGATTTTCACTAGTGATTAACGAACAAATATGGTATGATTTTCCTAAAATGTTTTTACGAGTTTGTGTCATTAAATATCAGTAGTTGATGACATCATGACAGTTATTTTGTTATGGGAAAAACATAGTTTTATTAAATTTACAACTGATTAAGCTACACAACACGTGCAAAGGACCATAGATCCGACTTTATATAGTTATATTTGTTTAACCATTCAGGCGGATCCCTAGTAGTAGTTAGTTACTGCCTTTATGGATGTTTTACTTTGGAACTCCTGCATTGATTTGTTTTAGCAATTAGGAAGAACTAAAAGAGGTGTACTTCTATGTTTTGTTTAAGCTATTCATGCTTTGCAAAAGGGCATGCAGATTTTGTACTCCAGGATATACAATATTACAATTACAACTAATTGCACAATTATTGGTTAATTGGTTATAGGGAAACTAGGAATTCGTAATCTTATGTTGAGTGGCATTTCATCCAAATATCCAATAGCTTAGAAACTGCTCCATATAGCTGATAGTTAGTGTAGCATAATTTTCTAAAAAAATATATAATTTGTTCAATGTCCAGATGATCTTTAAGCTTCAGATACCCTTATGCAGTAACAAAAATTTGCTGGCTTTTCATTGCGAATGTCACTCTGTCACAATGATACCACTTGTATACTTACAAGTAGACTAATGATTTTAATGAAACACTAGGGGAACATTTTCGTACATTACATTGCTAACAACAATTTCTTTTCTTTATAACTTCTTGAACAACACTAGATAATTTGGATGGCAGCATTGATGAACCAGTTGAAGATGGGGATACTGCTCTTCATCTCACCTGTCTCTATGGCCATCTTTCTTGTGTCCAGGTGAGTTAGTCATGGCTTTCCTATATCTTCATAAAACCATCATTGATATCTGCATATGTTATTACGGTTCTTAGTATTTGTGAATATTACTTTATTACCTAAAATAAATGTGTGCTATTATGGTTCTCAGTACCTCTTTACCCATTACTGTCAATTTTTATGCAGTTATTGCTGGAAAGGGGAGCTTCAGTGGAGGCTAAGGATGAAGATGGTGGGGTTCCTCTCCATGATGCTTGTGCTGGAGGTTAGGCATATGCTAAAGTTTCATAAGTTTCAAATTCGTGCACTTCCTTTCTGTAAGTTAATAATGCTTACTTTTAACTGCAGGATTTATGGAGATAGTTCAACTTTTGATTGGTAAAGCTGATTCTCCAGAGTGTTTGAAAAGAATGCTTGAATCAGTTGATGTAGAAGGCGATACTGTAAGTGACTTGCACAATGCATAAGTTAACTAGTTTGGGTTAAAACCAAAGTATATTTGCATAGATAAGAATGAGTAACTTTAAAAAAAATTACAAGTGAATTTGCATAGTTTTAGAGTAGTTTCTTTCTTTGCTGGTGGTTGGGCCCTGCAGGCACCACAAAGTCTGTTAATGCATGAAGAAGCAGACAACAGTAAACTGTCATTCTTTCTGAATACCGGTCTTGAATCAATTTGATTCACTTCAGCTGTTTAAGGATACATTGCAAAGAATATGTTTGTTAATTCGTTTAATCTTGAACAGCCTCTTCATCATGCGGCTAGAGGAGAACATGAGGCAATTGTTCAACTTCTGCTTTCAATTGGGGCATCACCTACCAAGACAAATGTGTATGGAAAGGTTGGTAGTAAGATTGGTTGAGATTCATTTTTTATTTTTTGTCGTGTATGGTCACATGTGATGCTAATATGTGAAAACTTGACAGACCCCAGGAGAGCTAGCTGAACCCAATACACAAACTTGGACTATTCTAGAAGCTGCAACGAGACCAAGTGCAATGGCGTCATAGGTTTAATGGTATCATCCTAAAGGATTGCATGATTAATGGATTATTTTGGTAGTTTACAGTGATGATAGTGTCACATAACTATGAAATTTGTAGACCCTCGGTACGGAATTTAGTTTTGACGTTGGTTTGAAGTTCAAATGTCTGGAGCAATGACATGTTTCAGTGAGTTCGTTTTGCAATTTTGATGGTGAATATCACATTCTAGCAGAAATTATGAAAACTGTTTACGGTTCTCTGCAACATTGTTAAAATGTCGTGTTTACCCGTGTGATAGAATTTCTTTTAGAGATTTCCAGAAAAGGGAGGTTAAAAGTTCAACATTATAGGTAAGTTAGTTTATTTGTAATAGATCGAAATACAAACCAATTTTTAACACTGCCCTGAACATGGTGCAATCACAACTCACAAGTCCGAGCTAATTAAGTACCAAGTTCTTTTTATTAAAAAAAAAAAAAAAATTGGGTTTGCTATAGTCAGAACTCAGAAGTATGAGCCCAGTATGTACCCTGACTTAAAAAAAATAGATCGACTTCTGATATTGGTCTGTATTTTGTTATAACATAGTTTATCTGAGATCATAAGTTTAGGCCTTTCGCAATGCTAAAGATAATCTAACCAACTGGGCTAGCTCAGTTGGCCACCAAGATTCCTTAGGAGCTTGGGGAGGGGAGGTTTGGCTAGGGGATGTCTCAAGTTCGAGTCCCACCCGAGACTTTTACCCCTTCAGGTGGAATAGGAGGAAGTACAGGTGGAGTTCAGGGTTAGCATACTGCCCAATTGGATGTCACTGCTACCTGAACCACTAACAACTAACAAGCCGTTCAAAAAAAAAAAAAAAAAAAAAAAAAAATGCTAAAGATAATCTAAATGCATAAATTATAAGTATATATTAAAACCCGTGACCACGACGTCGTTTCGCTCGGCATTTTTCCCGCCAATTTTCTTGGGCTATTTTTGGCCTATTTGGCCTGCTCTTTGTGGCCGGCCGGCGGTAACCCAACCCAGAATATATGATAATAAAAAAGCACCAGAACGCTAGAAACGTCTACAACAAAGATCATTAATCAACAACAAACCTTCCCTTTCCAGAAAAACCCATCATCATGATCGAAGTATTCAGCCATAATATTTGCACCTCCTCAAAGATGATGGTCAGATACCTCCTCAAAGATGACGGTGAGATTTGAGATTTGTATTTCAAATTAGGGTTTTCTTAATTTTGGGGTTTTCTTAATTTTGGCCATAATTAAAGGTATTTTTTTGTCTAACTAAGGCATAATTTTTTATGGTTTTTGTTGTTATTATTGTTGTTGGTTGTTAGGGAGATAGCTTGGTCAAGATGCTCTTGAAGACAACTGAGTATGTTTTCAAGGTTATGGTTCACAGGTATTGTATTTGTTACATGTAAATTATTGGTATATTGATTTTACTTTTAGGGTTTAAGTTGGGGGATTTAGGGATTACTGAATTGGGTTACTTTTAAATGTATAAAAAATTCTGAATTTTTAGTTTTTCTTTTGCATGATTTTAATTTGGTTGATCAATCTTATGTCAAAATAATGACATGTCTGGTACTGTAACTTCTGTTTTTTCACTACATATACGCATTTGGTTTCATGGAATACCATGCTCAGTGTTGGTGTGATTGGGTTTTTTTAACCGTCGACGTCAACATTTGGACTAATAGTTAAGCTGTTAAGGGGGTTCGGTGTTAGATTTAAGGTTTGTGGCAAACGAAAGGCATAAAGCTACTCTGAGAAAACATTGTGGCAAACAAATGGCATAAAGCGGATTGTTAGGGTTGTGGCAAACGAACGGCACCTTATTTGCTTATCTCTGAATTTTTACATGCTCTGTTTGCATATAACTGCTTATTGGTGCTCAATTTGGAACTGCAGATTTTTGTTGGAGAAATTTAATTAGTGATTAGTTGTTTTTCCCATAATGTGAACACAGGTTGTAGGCAACAAAGGCGTTTGACACAAGCTTTGACACATTCAGGTACTCATGTTGATTTTCGTAAAATATATATTAGGAAAACAATTTAGAAATGAGGGGATTGATTTGACACATAATCATGAATTCACAACGTGCGAATTTTATATAGCTTATGCAAATTACAATGACTTGATGGAGCTAACTGAGCAAATGTTAAGCGGTTAGTGTTGTTTTTTGGCTGAAAAAATCTAATAAGATTACAGTGGATGGGTGAGGTAAATTGAGCTATTTTTTACTGACACAAATTTGAACGAGGCATGGTGGAGGAGCTGACAGGTGGCTGCAAAGTTAAATATCATGCCAATGGGTATGACAGTGAACCAATTGAGATCGACTTTACTCCTCCATTCAGGTTTTTTGCTTAAATCTGATTTTATTTGCTATGTTTTTACTAGCATTTACAATTGTTTTAGTAACTTGCTCTAAATGTTTTTTGAAGGATTGATATGATTGAAGAGTTGGAGAAGGTAGCAAATCTTAGCATACCGAAAGACATTGCGAGTGATGAAGCCAAACAGTTCCTTGCTGATGCATGCATAAAGTTTGATATCAGCTGCCCCCACCTCTCACAACAATACGATTGCTGGACAAAGTAGGTTACTTTTTCTTCTTCTTTGATTAGTTTGATTGATGATTTGTTGCTATTGGGAAAGTTGGCCTAGCTCTAGAAAGTAAAAGACGGGACCTTTTGAACATCGAGTGATCTATCATTTGCTGCTTTTTATAAATTGATGTCAGAACGATATATCGACATTTAATGCATATTTCGTTTTAATAGTGTTGTTATTCTTATTCGTTTTCTATCTTATCTTCTCAGCTTGCTAATGCATACACCGAACTTAATGATCCTGTGGTACAACGACAGCGATTTGCCAATCAACTCAAGGTACACATCACGTTCATATAAATTGGTATTTTAAATAACTCCGTAAAGAAAGTTTTCGCTACCAACCGCTGCCTGGGATTTGCGTATTGATAGGCTTGCAATGTTGCTCACCGACTCACAGAACATCAAGGTTTATATATTTTTCTTCTCATTTATTCAATGCTTTTGAGCTGTTTTCGGATCAATAAAATTCATTATCTTTGCTCAAACAGGAAGTTATACTGTTCCCGGCCATCAAACCCCAAGTACACATTGAACGATCAGTCGGAGAAGGTATGTCTTCCCTTCTGTATTTGTTTTTTTGGTGACCCAATACTTGAATGAGATAAGCGGTGTTTACAAAGATAATGTACCAATTTAAATCGGGAGTTTTAACTCAGCAATGCAATAAACGTAATTTATCTTTTTTTTCATGACCAACTAATTTAGTTTTTTATGTTTAAATAATTTTTGTTCAATTGTTTTTCTTTTTGACAATCAATTGCAGCCTAAAGTTGCACATTCTGGCCTTATTAGACTATTTCTTGCGTATGTAGGTCACAAGAAAAATGAACTCAAAGAAGCACAAGGAAAGTTAAAGCAGCCTTTTATTGACTTCTACGGAAAGCTTTGGTATGTAAAGAACTACAGGTGACCTTAACATTAAGATCGTCATTACAAAATCAACAGGTGCGTCTTCTTAAGTTTTATGCATTTCAGTCTTCATTCCTTTGTATGCAATGGTTTGTATGCGCTCATTCCGACAGTATTTTTCATGTATGTTGTTTCTATAATCAGTTCAAATCCTATATATATAATTAGCGTGTAAAACGCTGCAGTTTTGCCCCTATTTTTCCCGCCAAAAAAATTGAGAATGGCTATTTGCGAAACACTATAGATCATAGGGTTGCATCCGGTGATTATTCAGAATCAGATACAAGCAAACATAGTAGAAATTGGCAATAGACTAAAAGTGAATAAATCACAATTGAAAGCACAGAAATCTTATCAGTTAGGAGTGGTTGATTGAATTTTTAGTTAGTTAAAATAGCAGCGTTTGCTCTTATGAGTAGATTCATTTGTGATTATATGCTATCTCATCATGGTACGCTTTAGTTTAGTCGTGTTATGGTAAGTGAGGGCTGATTTGCATGATTTAAGTGAATGCATATCTATAAAACAGGCAAAATGTAACTTTCGTTTAAGATTTTGAAAATGATAATCGTAGCTGAATGGTCAAGATGCCAATAGGGGTGTGGTACAAAGCTTTTTCTTAAAGAACAGTGGTTAGTATAATTTATGGTACATTTAAATATTATTTTAGACTTTTAGTTATTTTGGAACTTGCTATTACTTTTGCTGTTGCGATGAGACTTATGGTTTCAAACCAACTAAGATGCGTTTTGAGGTGACCTCAAGTTTACAGACTTGAACGTCCTTTACTGATGAGCTGTTTAATGTTGTCAGATATTCTGTGTTCGAACCATTCTCATTCAGGGAGTTGAGTTCTGGAAGTGGCGCACCGACTGTCATCATAACCGGAAAAAAAACTGTGCAGGTTGCATTCAGCTGCTGATAAACATGCTAGGTTAGTTCAAAGTGCTTATTTTAGATACATTAATAGGTTGCATTCGGCTGCCAATAAACTTCCTCCAATTTATCTCGACTATTACACTTGCTTATATTTATATCGCAATTTTGAAATCTTCTTTCCGATGTGGGTATGGCATAGCTCAAAGAGTAACTTACCAAATTAAGCTGCATAGTACCAAGAAGCTTATTTATTTTAGGGATGCTTTTAGCTTTTGGAACTTTCAATATTATATCCACAACATACATATACTGATCCTGAGATTCGATCTCATGCAGGCCCTCTTTCACTTTTGTTATTACACGTCTGAATTTTGATGGTGATTTACAGCTACAGGTTCTGAAAACATGCAGGTTGTTTTATGAAGGGCAGCCGAATAATCCGATCAATGATCTTGATATAAGTGTAACTAATTTATAAGTGTAACTAATTCATGTTAAATTGTACATCTGAATTATTCATTGTATATATACTTTAATTTTATTGGTTCTGATAATAAGTTTTTTTGCAGAGTGCAGGAAATGGTGAAGAATACAAGCTGCTTTGGCATGATCAACTTGAATTTGTAACAATGGCAAGAAGGCAACATGGTGGGATTATTAGAACAATGGCAACAAAAAGCCTTCGCCCCATCGTGATGAGTATGCACCTGTGATTTTTGCTCAACAAATTGTTTCTTACCTTCACTTGATAGATACGATGTCCAGTGAGGTGAAAGTCTTTAGATTTATGGATTATAGTTCATAAATATCTTAAGGGTATATGAGTATTTTGATTGAAAGCTAAAATAGAAACAATGTTGAATTTTATCACAGGAAGACCGAGAAAATATGTTGAGGGCATGATAAATCGGGAAACCGGTACTCACGAGCCCTTTTAAACCATTGCATTCTCATCATCTTAGTGTAGCTTTGACTATTACTGTATACAAATCCAAGTTTCCTCCAATTGCATCTATACGAGATCGGATTGAAGCTACCGTTGGGTACTAATTCTCTTTGTCTTTTGTTGTGTTTTCAAACTTATTCCAACTATATAGTTCAATGTTAGCTAATTTGTTTAGAAAGTAAATACATTTTTTTGGCAAATTACATTGTATTAGTTATGAACTTGATATTGCAGTTGTCATGCCACTGGCAACTGTAATGGTTAACCTTAGTGGCTTTGAAAGTTTAACATATAAGCTCCCATTTTCTTGGAGTGACAAAAGAATAACAATTCCTATATAATGACCTGTTCTAGCCACTGAATTCATACATTTTTCTTGCATTAAATGAACCTTTAATGATGGTTTAATTTCATTACACATATGACATATCAAATGGATAGTTTTAAGTGAGCTAATACAATTTTGTGTGTTGCATTTGCAGGGAAAAACATGATCAGTCACACATGAACAGACGGTTGCACAGTTATGCTTATAGTTCAGAACTGATTATCGTATGGTAATATAGGCGTCTTAATTTGTACATATTGAAATTCCACGTATATTCTACATACTTGATATCTTACAACGCCTAAATATTCTACTTTATTTATGCAAAATCTCCTCGGCCGAAAAACAGGCACGCCCGCAACGCGGCGATCGTCGCCATTCTCGTTACATGCATAAATGAAAATCTAAGAAAGTAGGCAACAGATCTGATACAATTGACAGTACAGAGAAAGCATCAAAGCAGAATCTACTTCAAACCACTTGTTATTACTAGGCAAATTCACAACACATCACCAATGAGAGTATCAAACCTAACCAATATACAAATCACAACTACTTGACAAAAATTCCTAGTTTGCATTGTTATGATTCCCCTAAAACTTGATTATCGACAACTGCAACAGCAAGGAAAACAACTTTACACGAGGAAATACATTTTTTCTGTTTATCCTTTTAGATTATTCCGTCCCATCATAGGGATTAACTCAAGCACAAGCCTATTTATGTGAAGAAATTACAAATTTACATATATGTTGAGAACTGTCAAGAAGCTTGCAACACAGGCTCTTTGGCTAGAACCATAAGGCCTATTCGGGTGCATCTTTTATGAACAACATCCACCATTAGAGGTAGGAGTTTGATGCTCTTGTTTGTGCTTTAATATGTTTCTCTTCACAACCGTAGACCCTTCTTCCAAAAGACTTGGAACCTCCATTATCTGTGGTATGAAACTTTACATGTTAATATCCTGTGTGATAGCTTAAGCAAAATGGGTGGGTTGGGTAATGAGGTCCGAACATGTCATCTTTTAATTTCTGGTCAAAGCAGGTTGGGTGGGTGGCCAGTTTTTCGTCTTTTTTTTATAGGAGTAAATCTTATTAACAATTAATGTATTAGATTTGAATACACTACTGTATTATTGACTAATGATCTGGTTTTTCATAAGTAAACACAATTCAGGAGGTTTTGAAGTAGTTAAGTGTATCTTAGACAAATTTTGGCCCTTGTGACGTTCCTTGAAAGATACTTTTTTTCTATTTGTTTGACCCGTAATTCATGAAGACACAACCCGTATCGACCCATTTTAATATAAACGGTGTAATATTGCCTTTTTTAAGCAAGATTCCCAATATGTTTTTGTTTGCACCAAATGCTAGTGAATGATTTGGACGCATATGAACCACATTGTGGCTAGGCCGAACACCAAAGATGTTGTATGTATAGGAGGGTCCTAAACGTTGAATGCAATTTGAGTTTTATGTTTACCTTTAAAGCAAGCTCTTCAAAACTTTTCCGTACATTTTCCTGAGTTCTAGCACTACATTCAAGATACAAACAACCAAGCTCTTTTGCAAGAGCCGCGCCTTCTTCCCTGCTCACAAATCTTTCAGAGTCCTGAAATATCACTTCTGAATACTTTAATATACGGAACTTTACAAACTTTCAAATAAATCCACCAACAATAAACCCATATAACTTGCATGTTAAGAGAAATTGGAAGAATGTGGGAGCTTACTTTGTCTACTTTATTTCCAACAAGCATCTTGACACAGTCTTGATTAGCGGAGTTGAGTTCCACTTCTTTAGCCCATACTTCGGATATATTCGTGAAGCTCTCTCTCTTTGTAACATCATACACTGTAATGTAATGTTCGATTCTTATCACAACATAAGCTTGGTAGAACACACAATAAAAGGGATCACTACAGTTGTTACATGGGTTTGTGAAACTAGTAAGATTCCCACTACAGCATTTTATTTCGAGTCACAAAGTACACATAAGTTGTAGTGCAGTGGTCAAAACTCAAAACCATGTTATATGACTAACTACAACTCATAATACCGTAATACTAGTGCAGAAGTGCAAAGGAAATATACGACATGTTTTACAAGCTTGAATGTAAATTTAGAGATCGTGTACCAAGAATAATCCCTTGGGCACCTCTGTAGTAAGAGCTTGTCAATGTCCTAAATCTCTCCTGCCCAGCTGCAACAGATTAACATATCAGTGACCCTCGATTGGAGTTGACTTGGAATAAATTAATAGAGGCAACAACCATTGAGATATATCTGGAATCAACTTCCATTAGAATAAAGCAGAGGGATATTATTGTTAAAACATACCTGTGTCCCAAATTGTAAGTTTTAATCTTTTCCCACCAACTGTAAACTGCTTGATTTTGAAGTCAACACCTACCCAGCAAATAAAGAGTCAAATAAGTACAAACTAAAACAATTCATGAGTATGACAGAAAGATACACCTATTCCTCTCTTCTGATCTGATGGCTATAAAGAATGTTTGGATACTTTATCTGTCATTTTTGCCAGCATAGTGAGAAGATTTGCGACTTAAAATAACTTATAGTGGCAGCGAGCGATTTGGCTTGTTATTCGAGTGCATTAGTACAATAGAGTTTCATATACAGACGCTGTGTCTAATTACTGATCTCTGATGTTGGTTTTTCGAATGACCATCATTGCTATGGAAACGACACATAGATAGCTATTTTACCACCAGACAAAAGTTTAGACACTCGATCATTTTTAGGTACTGGGCTAGAAAGATGATGTCACAAGCATAACATATGATTAATGTCTAATGGTGGTCAAATGCACTTAGTCAAACCACATTGTGTCGTTAACAGCTAACACAACCTTCAGCCGAGAAGACAGGCAGAGGTGCTTATCCTTTTTGGAAACTACTGAGAGTTGTTTGATATCAAACAATGTATACTAAATCTGGTTTTCAGTTAATTGGCTAAAATAGTACTCTTACCTATTTATTTCTTTTACTTATGCACAATGGATTCACGAAATTAGGTTGCCCGGCTAAATGGTTCACTTTAGTGACCAATAGGTATCAAAAAGTTCATCACTAATCCATTTAGGCAAAATACTTAGATTAATTTTCGAAACTACATTTATAGTAAATCGTACACCTACACTACAATCAGTAAACATTTCTAGTATTCACCAAATGTTAAACATATCAAAGTTGCTATAAATCACATAAGCAAGGACCGATATATTTACAGTAAAAACAAATAACATGTACTTCTCCGTCCCGTCCCATTTTAAGTGTCCATCTTACTATTTTAGTTTGTCTCAAAAAAACTGTCTAATACTTGCATCAAATGAAAGTACTCGAATCTACATTTATTACAAATATCATAATTTGTAGAAAACATAGGAAGGAAACAAGTGATGTTTAGTAGTAAGTAAAAGGTGGAAATGAGATGTATTACCAATAGTAGGAGGTAGATCATCTTGAACAAGAGAGTTAGAAATGAAACTGACTAAAAGACTACTTTTTCCAACACCCGAATCACCGATCAGTAATATCTTAAACGACAGATCATACGCTCCTGAAGACGAACTCATCCTTCCTAGCTAGCTATATATATATATTAACTTTCTGTTCTCTAGAGATTATTTGAACACCACTACAAACAATGTGTGTGGGATCAAGAAACTTACAGAATATGGGATCAAGAATGTTAGGGAGGGAAGATTAATAATGATGAGAGAAAAAGTGATCAATGAAACATATGATTTTTTAGGATGGAGAGAGAAAGGAGGGTGAGCTGTTACTGTCTGTTTATTTGAGGCTGCCTGGAGGAGGATTAATGAAGCACTGAGATATGCGAATTCTGTAACGCACGTTTCCGTTATACTCTACACACCAAGGTTAACGTAGACATTCTTTTCTCTCCGCAAGATTGGAATCGTAAGATATGGTTGAGATCGAAATATCCTATTTAAATGTTTAAATGTCTTATACGTATTATAATTTGTAGTTAAAAGTTATATTGTAACAAGTTTATAAAGAAATAAGAGTTTAAAAAGTTATAACATAAGGGAAATGAAACTCACATGAGTTTAAAATAATAATCTATTTAATCAGTGATTCAGCACGATTAATTTTTTAGTCTAAAAATGTATATATTGTACGGTTCATGTTTGTTTTATTATTCAACTATAACAAAATGCATTCCTCTATGGTTTCTTTTTTCAAAAAATTTAAGAGAAAAGTAGGATTGGATCGGAATGAGATTTTACGATCCTATGGTAAGATCGAGATCCTTCGTATGATCCTATGTCTTCAAAGATCCTACGGATGATCAACTCGTTTTCGCTTTGTAAAATCGTAAACTCGTACGATCTCAAGAGCTAGATCGCAATCTTAACAACTATGCTCTACACTATTGGTACATCTTTTATATTTTTCTCATTACTACTAGTATTTTAGAGTCTTTCTAAGGTCAAAGAAACAATTTCAAACACAAATATATTAAAAAGTAATAGATTAGTAAATGACAAAGAATTTCCGTATTTAGTTTGAGAAATGATAGAATTAAAAAAATAATAATAATAATAATCACATAATGACATGTTATTTTTGTTAGTGTCATTCTCTCTCTATTATTATTATTTATTTATTTATTTATTTATTTATTTATTTTTTTAATATTATCTACATCTATAAATAAACATGACATGTCATTTTGGGGATATATTTTTGTTTAAGTTTTCTGATTTTAGCATTTCTCATTCAGTTTATACAAGAAAAGCGAATATTTTATGCAAATGTATTCGGTTAACAGGGTATCCCATGACAATTTCTGACATTTAGGGACCGTTTGGTTCGCATAATGTTTTTGAATTAATTGCAATCTTTTGAAGGAATTGTAATTTGAATGAATTGTAATTCAAAGAATTGGAATGTGTTGGAATTGTAATGTGTTATTGTAATTGATGAAATCTGTCATTACGTTTGATTGACTCGCAACATAATGTAATTCAAAAAACGTGATAAAATATGTCATTGCGTTTAGTTGACTCACTACAAAAAAAAGAAAAAAAAATTAAAGGAGGTGCCACTTGTAATTTAAGGGGGGAGGGGGGGACTTCTTCCCCAAAATATGTACATAATCATTTGAACTTCAGACTTAACTATGAGAATGACTAGCCAGTAAATCAAGTGATGGTTTGAAAAGACTTATTCCAAACATATTTTTAGTAACTTTCTTGTACTAGTATTCTTATTGCAATTTTGTTTTAATTGTACCCGAAGCTTTTAAAAGGTATACATATAAATTGGGGGTAGTTTATCCACACCCTCTCATAGGGAAGGTATCTAATCATTGGATGCATCGCTAGCTTGTACAATGTGCATCGCGAGTTGTACGGTTTGACCAAACCCTCCCTGATGTGACAACATAGGGAGGGTATTGTAATCCTTATATGAATCGACCTTATCCTACAACTAACTACTATTGGAGAAACGTGACACTCAACTAGGATATGTAGAGATGAGAAGAATATGTGTGGCGAATATAACTTTAAACCGAATGATTATATTAATAACCTTGAGAGAACAAACAAATATAAAACACACACACCTACACACTCTCACCTAGACATAACAATGAGGCACACCCTAAATGAGTGAGAGTGTGTGTATATATAGCAACTAAGGCCGGTACCCTAATGGGTTTTGAAGTGGGCTTGGTGGGCTTTGTGTTGGACATGGGTTTTTACATGATACTTGGACTTTTCTATTACATTTTGTGATGGTCCAACACAAAGCCTACATGTACTATTCTACTACATTTGGTTCGACACACTATAAAATACATAAGGTACAAATGACCATCACTTTAATATAAATTCAAATGCTAACAATCTCCCCCTAAGGGATGGTCATTTCAATGATGCTCCTGGTGATTGGTCTTTTGTCATCAATGTCTTTAACTTTGTGTATCGATGTAGAATAGTCTTCATACTTCTGTTCCGTCATGCTATGTGATCTTCAAAGTAATCGTCATTTGGTCGTTCTTGCTTTGATCAACATCTTCGTGTGATTATGCGTCGTGTCCTCCAACATACTCATACATCTTGGACTGTATACTTATGCTAACAATCTCCCCTTATACTTTCATCATTTGCCATATGAACTTGTTCTTGACATCTTGATTAGCTTTTTGACTTTGTCGTTACACTATGTCTTTAACTTGATCCTTCTGTCTTAAACTTTTTACACTTGAGCTTTGTCGGGGATGTTCTTCATAAGTATGAGTATGCTGAGGTGAAGATGTTTGATGTATCTGATGATGGTTGATGGATGTTTATGGGTAGCTGCATAAAACCATTAGTGATAAATCATCCAGCGCTTACAGGTTTAGATTTCGAGATTGTCAACAGCATATTGTGAAGACTTTCTCTAATCTTAACCCAGGCCGTTCTGAACCGGATACCCCCGAGAGGACTTACACGGACACACCGAAGTGCACCCATGATTCAATGAGTCGCTGGAGATCACCACACGACTGTAGACCATTTGAAGCACGTAACCATCATTGATATAGATGGCAAGATATAAGGATCTCATTAAGACTCTTGTACACCTTGTGTCCTTTTTTGGTGAACACAAGGGTATTCTTATGGAAGTGTTCCTAAGAGATTTTTAATGAATCTCATGGCTCTAGACTCGATAATGTGCGTATTGGTTTTAGTAGTCGGAGGCATGGAGCAGAGTGCCACCTCTTCAATATCAACACATCTCGGAGTGAGAGGCCGATAGATTATGCAGTGTTCTCCGTGAGAAATGAAACAAATATCTTTTAAGAGATATCTGAGTGGCTAGGAGGGGTGGTGCAGCGCGTCACTGGGTCCATGACATCTTGTCTTCAATATCAGTATCACCTTAGTGAATACCGATAGCAGATGTATTGACCCGATTTCTGCCCTAAGTTTTCATGGAGGGCTATTTCTTTTCACCCTTTCATTAAACTTTTCTTTTTAATTCTTCAATCCCTTCTTTCCCTTTCTCATATTTCTCCTTTTTTTTTTTAATCTTACCTAAGGACTTCTAATTCTAATCTATTGGAATTGTCCTTGGGTAGATCCCTCTGGCTCTGGCGGATCATTGGACATTACCTAATCATAATCACCTTATTACTCCATGATTATCCTAGATTTGTTGATCACTTGCCATAAAACCTTTTTGTGAAAATCTCTCAAAGTGTTTATGAATAAACACATTTTTGTTAACACTTCGAGAGTTTTGCATTTTCTGAAATACTCCCCCTTCACATGTGCTCATGCATTTTTAATATAAATTTGCACATGTTGGGTAGAGTTCGCACATTTTGAAATGATTGATTTTCAGTTAATATGACCATTGCGAGACACGCTTACATCACTAGTTAGACTAGCTTGAAATTATTACCCGTCCCGGTCATATTAAAAGATAATCTCTCGAATTGGTACATTCTACTCAGACAAGTCCTTTGCGAGACACGTTTACATCACTGGATGAACCAGCTTGAAATTATTACCCGTCCCGGACAAGTCTTTTCGATTACTGACATTTAACTTTTGTCAATTCGAGGGTTAATCTGAGTCGAGCTCTTTTTGAGATTCAATCCACGATCACATTTTAATCACATTTCTCCCCCTCAAAAATAGCATTTCAATGGTATTTTTGATACCAATTGATTAAAATCCTTGTTTTTGAAAAGCTAATAGGGAGAAACGGATTAGCATGAACTTTTTGGAACACATTTGATTTTGAAATACTCCCCCTCAAAACATGCATCGGTTCTGACATTTTTAAAATTTAGAGCGAATTGGTGAGTAAAGATTTGAAAATCTTAAGCAAAATTTTTGAAAAGTTT
Source organism: Artemisia tridentata subsp. tridentata (assembly GCA_021014915.2). Classification (NCBI taxonomy): domain Eukaryota; kingdom Viridiplantae; phylum Streptophyta; class Magnoliopsida; order Asterales; family Asteraceae; genus Artemisia; species Artemisia tridentata. The sequence goes on from CP139506.1 coordinate 335,558,778, forward strand.
TGAAAAACCTTTTGATAAATTTTGAATAAAATTTTGCTTAAGATTAAGAAGTTTGAATAAACATTTCATGAAAACTTCTTTTCTTGTTAAGATTGTTGTAATAAAACGTACAACAGGGTCCTTTCTTTGAAAAACGGGTTATGCACTGTTATGTGTGCATAAGCCAAAATGGTTAAGCACGGGTTGTAAGCTGAAATACTTACAAGCCATTGAAAATTTTAGGATAAGTGCTCGAAAGTTTTGATTAATCACTTTCCTTTCTTTGAAGCACGGGTCCTGAACTGATGTGTCCAGAAGCCATTGTGTTTTTAGGATTAGACAACAACTTTGGGAACCCATTTAAGCACGGCGCCAATGGGGTTACCATATTTTGAAATCCATTTGTAAGCTGTGTCAATCCGATTCAAAGAAGTTGAATTCCAACGAGGACTGAAAACCGGTGTTTCATTTTGAAATAACACTCGTGGAATCAACGGTGATTTAAAACTCTTTTTCTTGTGAAAATTGTTTGAGAAACCCAGTGTCTCTCTTGGAGTTTTAAAACTTGAAGAAGAAGTTTTCCATCCATTGTTGAAACCCGGTGTTTCATTTCAAAAATTCGTTTTTTAGATGAATGGAAGTCTTCCGGAATTTGGAATTTTCAAAGCAGAGTCATTCTTATGTTGTAGCGAAAGCAATTATGAAATTGAATATTTTGAAAGGTTTTGAATGACTTTGCTTTGGTCTCCACACTTGCTTTACCGGTGTAAAACGAGAGTGTGGAGTTTGAAAAGCCTGATTCTTTCCATTTGAAGCATGTGACCTTGAAAGCTTTTGAGGAGTAAGTGTTTCAGAAAAACTTGGTTTCTTCGAAAACTTCCTTCCTTTTTTGCAAAGAATAGGTTGTAAACTGGGAAACCTTTTTCGAAAATGGTTTTGAAGATTCACCCGTGTAAACCTTCTTCGAGACACTCACTTCTTGTGTTGAAAGATTTGAAATAGGAGATTTTCCTTTTGATCGGTTAAGAGAGTCAAACTTCACTTTTAAAGTATTGTATGAAGTTCTCAAATCACTGTAATCTTTTTGAAGAGAAAGATGATCATTAGATGCCAATTTAGATTCCAAAGAGGCAATTTGTTTCAAAAATAGATCTTTTTCAGCTTTTGAATCATCCGTTTTACGAGCCAATTTCCGTTCGAACTCAATATTTTCTTTTTCAAGTCTTTCAAAATAGTTTTCGAATTTGGTCGTTTTGTTGAAAAGATCAGTTTTGGCATCCTCAAGATCGTTTGTTTGTTGAGCTACAAGCGTTTCAAGCTCAATCACTTTTGTTTGAAGCACATGATTTTCATTTTCCATTTCCTTTTCACAATCTGGAGTATTAGAATCAAACAGGGGATTTGGAAAGGAAACTTTTGTGATTTGAGACTCAACCTTTTTCATCTTCATTGATTCAATCTTTTGCAAAACCTTTTCAAACTTTTTATCAGCGAATTCAGACAATTGAGACTTCAAAACTTCAGTCTCTTTTTGTTTCGTGATTTAGTTTTGAGTCTGAACTCGTGAACGTTTTATTGAATCAAACATGTTTTTGTAAGTCTGTTTCAAATGCTCATTTTCTTTTTGTAATGATGCCACAACATGTTCCAATTCAATATTTTTTGTATCAAGTTCGTCCAAATCAAACTTGATTTTGGCATCATCACAATTTTCTTCAAAAATATTTTCCTTTTCTTTAAGCACTGTTGTCAAAGAGTTTTTAGAAGAGGCTTTTTGTTCCTGCAGTTTGAGTTGGAAAGAAATACTTTGTGCTTGGAGTTTTGTAAAGTCTTTCTCAAACTGAGCAGTTCTTTTTGACAATTCTTCTTTGACTTCAGTTGCTTCTTTTGAAAGTTCCGTGATTTTCATTTTGAGACAAAGATTTTCAGATTTCAAAGACGATATTTGTTCAAAATTCACATTCTCATACTCATGACTGACAGACACTGACTTGAATGACTCTATTTGATTTGTGAAAAATTCTTTTTGAATATCAAGTGTTAAGCATTTTTCATCAAATTCGTCTTCAAGAGAATGAATGTACTTTAAATCTTCTCTCATTTCAGTGACAAGATATTTTTCAAAGTATTCAAAACTTAAGTTGATATTTTTCACATGAGGTTCAATCTCATCTTTTAAAATCTTACAGACTTCCCTTTTTAGGTAAGCGTCTGGTGAAAGAAGATTATAGTAATCACTATTGGTGTATTGTTGCTTAGACCAAATGACCTTTAACGTGTGCTCAATGTGATATTTAAGATTACAAAACTGTTTCCTTGCTTTATTTTGCCATAACTTAGCATCATAAGTAGCAAGGTGTGCTTCTTGGAAATATCTTTTCACATTTGTGTCTTTTCTTTTCAAAGGTTCTTTTGGTATATCTGTCAATTGTGTACAACCATACACAAAGCCTTGGTACGAGAATGGGCTTTTTCTTTGTTTGACTTTTAAACGTTTTTCCTTTTCAGATTTTTCTTCATCTTCTGAAATGAACAGAACATCAGTCAGCTTTGCTTTTTGTTACTTTTTCAAAACCTTTCGTTTTAAAAGTGGTGTGACAAAATCTCCGTTTATTTCAAACTTCCGAGATTGAGATTTAAGGTTTGAGATTTCAATTTCAAGTTCAGCTTTGCTTTTTGTTACTTTTTCAAAACCTTTTTCCATTTCTTTAAATCTCTCAAGCTCTTTGGACAATAAGACATTCGCTTACTTAGCTTTGCGATTGTCCTCTTTGCACTTTTTAAGTTCATGTTTGAAATTTTGGATTAATGAAGCAAATAAGGCACGATCTTGTTCATAAGAAGATCCATCCTGGGCAAGCTCACCTCCATTAGGATCCATATCTAGAGTAGTAGGAGTGATATTACTATCAACCTGTTCCACCACATATGTGTCACTTATGGACTCAGGGTGCGCATGATGTGTCTTATCATGAGCAAACACATTATTGAAGAAAACAACATTATCATTATCGTTTGAATGTTGTACCATATCCAATATCTCTGTGTCAGATGAAGATGTGATATGGTCATCCTCAGTATCCCAAACAGCTTCATTCCTGTGTGTACCATCAACATCCGAATCATTTCTTGGAGTACTGCTTTCAATCTGCTGTTCTGAAGATGTATCACTTCCCATGAGAACCAATCTAGCATCAGTTGTTGTACCCTCATTGACTGTTTGTTCATCTTTGTCTGTCTCTCTCTTATTCACCACTGTTTCCTTTAATAGCATTTCTCTTTCAATTTGCTCTCTTTCGTTTAACTGCATATCGTTTTCAATCTGCTCACTTTCCCGTTTCTGCTTCTCAATCTCATTAAGCTCAACTTCTTCTTCATCAAGTATCATTTCGAGTTCACTCATGTTATCGATGCATTAGGTTTGGAAGGTCTTGAAGTCTAGCCAAAATCTTTGGTAAAACGCATTGAGAAACTATGACTGGCTCAATATCCAAGGTTTCAGTATAATCTGAAGTTGAGGTTTGATCACTTCAAGAGCTTCCTTGCAGTTGTGCGTATAAAGTTCTTCTTTATTCAGTATCTTCTCATATTGATTCAGGCTTTGTTTGAGTTGATCTTTGAAATGATGAAATTGGACTCTTATGTAGTATTCAAATGCCTGATCGAACCTTGAATCATATCCAGTTGAATTGATGACTTTCTCAATATGAGTCTTGAACACTTTAAACGCTTTCTTTGACTCTCTCTCTCTCTCTTTCATTTTCATTTCCTTTTCAATTTAGTGCTGATGTGTGATAAAGTTGATTCAGGATCGTTGCAAAGAAATAGGTGTTGTGGTTGATGAAGGTTAAATTTAGTTGTTGTTGTGAAGCCTTGGTTCTTTGTTGATGATCGGTTGAAGATACTTGCAATTTAGATAAACTATTACAATTTAGATAAATGAAACAAATTAAATAAAGTTACTAAATTTGACTAAACTATAATTTAGACAAAATCAAAAGTTCACAAATTCGACAAAGTTATGTAAATTACAATTTAGATAAAATGACAATTTCTATAGAAATTTAAATTTAAACCAAAACTTGTACAAATTATGGCAAAATTTCAATTTATATAGAATTATCCAATTTATATAAATTGGCAATTTATATAAACGATCTAACTAATTTATACAAACTAGTAGATATTCCTTTGTCGAAGTATTCGTCACACTTATACAAGCGAGAGAATACCGAGTCCGCAAACTTTGATGTTGTAGAAATTAAAAGTTCAAATCGAATTTATAAAAATTATTTAAGTTGTAAACGTTTAAATTAATTGCGAGGACTGGTTTTGCCAATTGCTAAAAGTCTGCCAAACTATTTGCGATAAGGGACCAAACTTGACAACTTGCGAAAGAATTTCAGACTGACACAATTTCGATAAAGGACCAGATTTGCCAATTGCCGAAAGTACTTCAAACTGTTTGCGATAAGGGACTGCTTTTGCCAATCTGTGAAAGCTCTTCTACAATTGCGATAGAGGACTGTTTGTGTCAATTAGCGAAAGTTGTTTAGTACAATTGCGATAAGAAGCTTGGCACAATTTTGATAAATCAGCAATTTACAATTGCGATAAAATGTCTTTGCACAATTTCGATAAAAGCTAGTTGCCACAATTGCGATAAGAGGAGCTGGTACAATTTCGATAAAGCGGTTTTCACAATTTCGATAACTTGCACAATTCCTATAAACCCTCTTTTTTATCTAAATTCTTATACAAGAATGTAGATTTTGTCCAAGTCGATGTAGTCCCTTTTTATCACAATTCTTATACAAGAAAGTGATAAAAACCGCTTCTATGAAGATTCGAACCCAAAGTTACCACAAGCAAACTTTTTATCCAACTTTTTGTAGCACTTTTTCGAACAAACGACTTCAAAATCTCACGTGAACCTTGTAAAACTTCAAAATACCACGTACCAACAATTAAGCTACAACCTTTTTGATTTTAAACACACGATAACACAAAAATCTTTAGACTTTTTTCTTAAATACGCACGTTAATATTTAAAAGCCACAAACTTTATTTGTAAAACTCACGTAAAAATCAAAAAGCTTCAAGCTTTAACCTTCAAACTCACGTTAAAATCAAATAAAGTATAAAAAGTAATCGACTTAATAACTAAGGACGCAAATTTTTAAGCTTAAATGATAAAAACACGACACAACTAAGACCTAAATCCTTGTTTGGCGGATGATACCACTTGTAATCCTTATATGAATCGACCTTATCCTACAACTAACTACTATTGGAGAAACGTGACACTCAACTAGGATATGTAGAGATGAGAAGAATATGTGTGGCGAATATAACTTTAAACCGAATGATTATATTAACAACCTTGAGAGAACAAACAAATATAAAACACACACACCTACACACTCTCACCTAGACATAACAATGAGGCACACCCTAAATGAGTGAGAGTGTGTGTATATATACCAACTAAGGCCGGTACCCTAATTGGTTTTGAAGTGGGCTTGGTGGGCTTTGTGTTGGACATGGGTTTTTACATGATACTTGGACTTTTCTATTACATTTTGTGATGGTCTAACACAAAGCCTACATGTACTATTCTACTACATTTGGTTTGACACACTATAAAATACATAAGGTACAAATGACCATTACTTTAATATAAATTCAAATGCTAACAGGTATGTATAACACACCCCATAAATTGAGGGGTTGTGTTAGGGGTACACCCCCTACTATGTGGGGCCTCCTATTTTGGTCAAATTGTACAATCCGTAAAGTAGCCAGTACAAGCGGCGGCAGCACCCAATCATTGAAACACCCCCTACAGGGGGTGTTAGGATAACATCACCCTAAATTGAGAGGTGATTTGCACTCTTTTTTGTTTTATTTTCACACTCACTGTGTCAGTATTCAAAACATGATATAAATATGGTACAGTTGTCTAATGGAGTAGTTGGAATGTCCTAATCAAAAGTAAAAGTGTGCAAATCAATTATCATGTAAATTACATACGTACATTGTTATATTGTGTCTTCTATATGGTGAACATTTATGGGTGAGCAAAACGGACCATGGACCGAACCGATAAGGTTTCACCGGACCTCATCGAATATGCTTCAGTCGGTTTTCGGTTCATTTTTTCCTTATATGCGGTCCTCGGCCAGCCCGGTTCTGTCCGGTCTTACGGGCCAGTATGCTTAATTGAACCGGACCAGACCAAACACATTTCTGTTCGGTCTTCGATCCGATGTTTTTACAAATTTGGTTTTCAGTGCGGGCTGGTTTTTAGACCGTGATCAGTCCTAGTGAATACTTATTTAGAAGTGCGAACTTTTCAAAATAAACAATTTAAACTATCTTATTAGAGTATACATCTAAGAAAATGATTATTTACTGTTAGAAAGCAATATAATTAAGCACAGAAGTTTAAAATGTAAGCAATCCCAACACCCTCTTCAAAGAAAATTATTTACATATTTCTGTCTTCAATCTTTTGTGTAAAGTCATCTTGAAATATCGTAAATTAATTCCTATCTCCTTTAACTCAATTTTAATTAGATCCATAAATCCCTTGATATGTCGCATCTATTCCCATGCTAAGGCCCCTAGCCCCCTACCATCTTCACAAGCGACCCATCGACATAATGACAAAAGTTCAATATAGATCTTATATTTGTCATAGATCTAATGAACAAATCATGGCCACTTATTTTGATCAAAACAAAAAATATAAACTTTCATCATTTTTTTAAAAATTAAATATCTCGCAAACCGTTAATTGTTACGCGAAAAAAATTATACCATCGCGACGAGAATTAAATTATCTTTCTATAGATATGCAATTCTATATACTTTCGACGAATTTTTTTTTTAAATTTCCGCCAAGAAAATCACACGTGATTTGATTTTTACAAATCACATGTGATTTTTACAAATCACATGTGATTTTTCTGGGCGGAAATTTTGAAAAAAAAAATGGTCGAAAATATAGAGAAATGCATATCTATAGATAGATAATTTAATTCTCGTCGCGATAGTGTATTTTTTGTAGTTTGAAGATTTACCGTTTGCAAGATATGTTGTTTTTTTATAAAAAAGATGAAAAATGGGTTTTATAGATTTAGATGAAAAATGGATGACTAAGATTGGTTATTTGGATCTATGATAAATATGAGATCTATATTGATCTCAACTCTCGACATACTTATTTGTTTTCTTTTGTTCAAAGATTTGTTTTGAAGTTTTACTACAATTAAACAGATGTATTTATGGCAATAGTCATGCTAACAGGGTCGATGTGGCGGAACTAAGAATGCTAAAGTGGACTTGTGGTAAGAACTTTCTGGACATGATCCCGAACGGAGTTTTCAGAGCTAAACTAGAGGTCGAGACTATTATTGCGAAGATGAGAGAAGGAAGGCTCAGGTGGTTCGGTCAGGTAAGGAGGAGGCCATAATCAGCGCCTGTAAGAAGAGTCGAAGCGCTAGTAGTGGACGGTGTGAGAAGGAGGGATATACCCAAACTCAGATGGGAGGATAGACTTAAGCTCGACATGAAGGAGCTGCTTTTGTCTGAGGACATGACCTCAGATAGGAAGACGTGGAGAGATAGAATTAGGATATGCGGGTAGCTTAGGATTGGTATGCGTGAGTCTAGGTTTTTGCCTTGCTTCTGTGTTTGGTTGTTGTGCCTTAGCTGTAGGCCCCGTGCGTTGCCCTGCTTTGCTTTGCTTGGTTGCTTTGCCTTAGCTTTAGGCCCCGTGCGTTGCCCTGCTTTATTTTGTTTTGCCCCCTTAGGTTTGCCTGCTTTTCTTGGTGCTTGGCTCTTTGCTTATTGTGCTTTTATTTCTGCTTTGTTTATGTGTTTGCTTGTTTTGCTTGCTTTCTTTTACCTGCTTGTTGCCTGTTATGCTAACTCGGTTTCACTCCTGCCTTTGCTCTCTCATGCGCACACATGCACTTACCGGAGGTCTCTTTAGAAGCAGTCTCTCTACTCCCGTGTTTTCCTTGGGGTAGGGGTAGGATCTGTCTACATTCTACCTCTCCCATACCCTGCCCCGACGCCCATTTGTTTGTTGTTGTTGTTGTTTTTTTGTGTTTATGTTGACTTCGTAATGGACCATGCATAGGACAACACTAGACAAGTGACTACTTTTACTCTAAGGGAACTACAATCATAATGTGGTAAAGTTAAGCCGTGTGTAAGGCTAGGCGGAGTGGTGGGTCACCAACTGAGGCTTCCCCTACCCCCACCATCAGCTTTCACGCGCGAGCCTAGGAAAAAAGAGAAGGGAAAGGTGAGCCGGTCATCTTTCGTTTTTATTAATTTTAATTTGGTTTGTGAGTGTGTGCGAAGTATTTAGTGGGTTATGTTTGTATAAAGTGAGTATTTTAATGAAAGGTGAGGTGGTGTTACCACTACAGGTGAAAAGTGAGAGGTGGTGAGAGGCCGGAGAGAGAAAGCTGAGTTGACGCTGATGTGTAAGATGGGGGGAGGTGACCACTACCTTTAGCCCAATGGGTCGGTTGACAGTCGGTCGGTTTGGTCCACCGATGCGGCGCACCCCGTTACCTCAACCACCAAGAGACACGTCGCGGGGGAGAAAAAGAGAGAATGAGTCATTTATGCTACCAATTTTTTGGCGTGAAAAGAAAAAAATTTCTTTAAAAATTTATACATTTAACACTATAAATATCTCATTACTTCTCCAATTTATACACAATTTCAAACCAATTTTTACTATAATCTTCCCACCTTATATAAAATGTCAAAAAAAGAACTCCCAAAATCAACCCCCCCCCCCCCAACAAAACATTCCAACACCGGATCCCAATTTTCGTTTATCCAGTCTCTTACCACCCATTCAATTTCAACCCACAAGTTTCGTATACCAATCACAACAACCACAACAACAATCTTATTATTAAAATAATTTGTTTCAACCTCCGTTTAACCAACAAAAACAACAATCATTTTACCAACAAAAACAACAATCTTAAATTTATCGTCCGCAAATGTTACACGATTCACCACAACCGTTTAACCAATCGATGGACCAAGCTCAAACTTGTCAATGATATTCTCCGATTAACCGTTTAATTATGATGAAGATTTGGATCCAGTTTTTGTTAGTCAAGATTATTCTACGGCTCAAGGTTCGGGTGGTCCATCCGTACCCGTTGAAGACGAATCTCCCGTCGAAGAGGTGGCGCCTATAAAAAAGAAGACGCCAAAAAGGTGTCCAAAATCCAAGGCGACTGTAAAAGCTACCGCGACAAAACCATGGACTCCAAAGGAAGAGCTAGCGTTGTGTAAAGCTTGGATAAACACATCGAAAATAACATCAAAGGGAACAATCAAAAGACTAGGGGGTTTTGGACGGTCGCGGTGTCTTACTTTGAGAATGAGATGGGGGAACTGATAAGAGGATACGTTGCCGTCAGCACCAAATGAAAAAATAGGTTTCGTCCTAAAATTGGTCAATTTTGTGTCTTTCACGATAATGTAAAACGGAGGAACTAGAGTGGCGCAAATGACCAACATGTGTTCGATCAAGTGTGTGTTGAATGTCGTGCAACGTATGGTCAACCCTTCACAATGATTCAGCCGAGGAAACTTTTGAAGGAGCATATTAATTGGAAAGAGGTTGAGGTGCCAAAGTTATACAAAACCAAAGAAAAGGCTCTAAAAATCAAAGATATCGGAAACAACCTCACATGCTACATTGGACTCGGCACATGGTGGTTTTAATCTCAACGACGAAGCGGTGAAGATGAGGAGGAAGAGGTTCAAGAAGTTTGACCAATGGGCCGGGACAGAGCTAAGAAGAAAGCGCCATACTACTCCGTTCCTTTGGAATTAAGTTGTTGCACCTGTTTTTGTTGATATGATAGTCGATAAACGAAAAAACATCAAATCGGGTATTTGGGGCAAAAAGAAGGAAGTCCAGGAGTCTTATATAGCGTTGAAGAATCGGCAATTGGAAATGGAAAAACAGTTGCGTTTGAGAGAAGAACAGGCGCGTCGGGAGCAAGTGGAATTGGAAAGAGAGAGGCCTGCACACCAGAGAGAAGAACTTGAGCTACAACGTGAAATACTTCAATTTCAACGAGAAAAGAAAAGGGACAACCTCATGTTCTATAAGTCACGCATCGACGAGACTTTGCACAAAACGCGACAACGGAAGATGTTGGAGATGAAGCAAATGATAAATGAGAAATATAATTTAGATTATTAGTTTAAGTTTTAATTTTTATCTTAATGTTTGTAAATTTATTTGAATTATTAATGTAACGTTTTTAATTATTAATGAAATTTTAATTTTACTATTTAAAAAATATGAAAATTTAAAATAAAAATTTTGATGTCCTCGGTCTCCTTGTTACACTAAGTTGGTCATGAAGTTGTTATGGAGAGAGAAAACTGATGTGGTAATGGAGATGTTTGTCTCTTGGTGGTCACCATTACACATGGTCTTAGATTTGGTTAAAATCTTGTGTTGGGTGTGTTTTTGATTGTGATAAATTAAGAGCACCAGGTGCCCCGGAGCCATAGGGCTCGGGTTATAGCAAAAAGTGTTGTCAGCTCAGCACTTTTCCCTTATAATTCAGAACCTATAACTTAGCACAAAAACATCCTCCTTGTATAACTCAAGTTATAGGACACTTATGGACCCACATTTTTTTTCCATCTATTCAAATAAAACAACATATAAAAATTAAAACATCATATAATTTAAGCAAAATAACTTACCAACTTTATACATTTTAGAGACTAATTATATAAGAAAAAATTATCATAAGACTAATGACGCAAACCTAATAAGGTCTAACAATTCAAGAACTTAACTATCAAGGATTAAAAGTGAAAAAGAAAAAAAAATAAAATAAAATAAAAAGAAAAAAGAAGAAGATGCATCATTTTCTTCCTTCCTTTCGTTAAAAGTGAAAGAAAAGAAGAAGATGCATTATCTTCTTCTTTCCTTTCATGACTTGCAAAAAAACCACACACACATAAAAATATTTATTAAAAACATATCACATACACAAACACAAATACAAACAAAAAACAGTTAAGATTAAAAAAATAAAAATAAAAAATCGCGGGGCAGGTAAGTTTGTCGCAACACCCTATGGTGCCAGTTCCGATGTGGGGTTCGCGTTACTGATCGACGCGAGGCAAAAAAATGCCCCGTGCCAGGTGCTTTAAGCAATATTCAATTATAGATTTAAGATATTGGACGATTAATCGTGCATAGCGGCAAGAGTGTATAGTAACGTCAATTAATACTAGACGATTATTCGCGCACAACGGTGATAGTGTATAGCGGCGTAATTTGTTTGTGTATGTATTTATTTTACTTTGTGTGTGTGTGTGTGTGTATATATCGGTGTATGTGAGAAAGAAAAAAAAATGATTAAATTGTCATTAAATATTTAAATGATTAATAAAGTTTTTTTTGAGTAAACTTCATAAATCGTCCCTGTGGTTTACCAGATCCAACGAAAATGGTCCCTGAACTTTAATTTCCTCGGATGCAGTCCCTGTGGTTTACATCCCATAAGGGTTTGGTCCCTTGACCGGGTCATCCGTCAGTTGACCGTTAAATACATTAACTAGAGTAATATATGGAGGGTATTATTGGTAATTCATGTTTGGCGCCAAATCAACAGTGTATATGTAACCCTAAACTATCACTTTTCATCCCTAAGCTAAATCATCCACCCACCCACCCACTGATCCAACTCTGTAATTCTGGTAATTGAGCATCAAATCGACAATGACGTGTGAATGAAAAGTGCGTAAAAAGGGTTCAACATGTAATCCGTATCATGATTATCGTACGTACAATTGTTACCACCTAACCCTTCATTTTAGTTTATTCAGTTGGGTAGTAATTTTGATTTTCTAATGTAAATCGTATTTTGTATAATCAGGTGAGTTTCCATTTGTTTTTTCTCTAAAGATTAACCATGGAGGTCCATTCACCAGTCATCCCAACATATGTTACAAAGGTGGGAAGGTCAATTGGATAGACTCAATTGATTCAGATGTGTTCTCTATTCATGAGGTTGCCACTATGATGAAAGAGTTAGGGTATGAAAATGTATACATGCACTTTTATTATAAGGTACCTAACTCTGATTTAGATAATGGTCTTAAAAAATTAGAAACTGATAAAGATGTGATAGAATTGTTGAAGTACGTAGATAAGTATAAGGTTATTGATGTATATGTTGATCACTCTGTTTCTAAGAAACCTGATAATACTGATGATGTACTTGATATAAGTGATGATGTAAGTGAGGATGAGTGGTTGAAGGATTGTTTAAAGAAGGTTGGAAGGTTGAATAAGAATGTAGGCCAGTCTAGTAGGAATGAAAGCCCAAATGTAGATGTTGAGTCAGACAGTGATGATAGTGAACATGGTTCAGATAGTGACAATGAATCAAACAGTGATGATAGTGACTTCATAGTTGATGAAGACCAGATGATGAATAATGTAGAGGTTGATATGGCTGAATTTAGGAGTAACATAGATAAAAATGTAGAATGGGTTGGATGTGCAGAGACTGTACAAGAAGTGACTGAGGTGGTTGATGAGGAGGAAGTTGATTATGAGGATTTTGTTAGTGGGAGTGATTCAGATGATGAAGGTCAGAGGAGAAAAGCATTAAGGAAGGTGGCTAGGATGAATAAGGCTCATGCTGGTAGTGAGGGTACAATATGAAAAGAAAATTTATTTGTTGGTCAGCAATTTGGTAATAGCCAACTCATAAAAGAGATGGTGACAAGGGTAGCAGTTGAACAAAGAAGAGAGTTGTGGTTAAAGAAGAATGACAAGCTTAGGGTGAGGGCAGTTTGTAGAGGAAAGATACCAACTTTTTCATCTAGTAAGGAAGTTGTGGTTCATAGTGGGCTAGCTGATGGGCCAAAAGTAAAGGGTAAGCCCAATAAGTCCAACACAGGTAGTGGATCTAAAATTAGGGCAAAAGGTGTGTCTATTAAAGAGTGTGAACCTGAATGCCCTTGGCAGTTGCATTGCTCAAAGTTACCAACTGAGGATACATGGCAAGTGAAAACTTTTGTGGATGTTCACAAATGTTTACAATCTAGAACTGTTAAGAAATGCACAGCAACATTCTTGTCAAGAGAATTAGAGGAAACCATTAAACCAAATCCAAAAATTCTAGTGAATGCTCTTAAAGACCAGTTGTAGAAACAATTTGAAGTTGGGATGTCAGTGTAGAAAGTGCAGAGAGCTAAGCAGATGGCTAAAGAAAGAGTGATTGGTGATTATACAAAACAGTATGCACTGTTGAGAGATTACTATGTGGAGTAACAAAAAATGAATCCCAATACAACTGTTAGGATTGATTTAGAAAGGCCAGATGACCCCATAAGAATTCTTGAAAGGAAGTTCAAGAGGATTTATATTTTTTTAGGTGCTTTAAAAGAGGGTTTTAAGAAAGGAAAGAGAGATTTATTGGGGTTGGATGGTTGTTTTTTGTCTGGTCCTTTCCCTGGTCAAGTTTTGACAGCAGTAAGGGTAGATCCTAACAATGGAATTTACCCACTTGCTTATGCAATTGTGGAGGCTGAAACAAAAGAGTCTTGGAAATGGTTTCTTGATTGGCTTGGTGATGATCTAAATCTCTTCAGTAACTCAAACTTTACTTTCATATCTGATAGGCAAAAGGTATGATTTCTAATTACCTTGTTTATTATTTCAGTTTTATTATTATCTCAACATGATTCTTGTTTTATATTAGGGAGTCATACCAGCAATTGCAGAGACTTTGTGAGGGATTCGATACACTTTAAGGATGTTAGTCCTTTGTAACTTGTGTATTTGATACTTTGAGTTAATATAGTTAAGTATGCGGAATCTACTTAACCACACTTAAAAGGTTATTTGTTTTTGGAAATGGAACAGTGATGCTTGTGTAATGAACAATGAACAATGAAAGTTTAATACCAAACGATTCAATATTATTGAAAATAATACGAGTGATCTTCACTATCACTAGGGTTACAAAAACCTTGAATCTATATGTTTCTATGACTTATGATTTCTATGATAAGTTATGTTCTTTGTTCTTGACAGATATGTAATTTTACGTTCATGCATCAAGTGCTTATCTCTAAGCTAAGATCTTCTTTTTATAGTCCAAAGAAGATCTTTTACAATATTGTCAAGTCTTGTCAAACTACTTGCTTGCTTGAGTGTGTTAGTCCTTTAGATACAACTTGTATCTGTGTACACAACTTGTTGACTGAACATCTATCAAAGAGATTATCTACCGTATATCTTTGACTTTTATACATAAAATATCTTTGTATACTTATCCATCAAGCAGTAGAATAAGCGACATTTATCTCTTCAACAGCAGTATCTAATGTACTAGCAATAGAATCCTTGCGGTAGCAGAATCTCTAACACTAGCAATAGAATGAAATACACTAGCAGTAGAATGACACTTAGTATATTTCTTTGAGCAGAACTGACCTTGTGAACGTTTAATTCCCGATACTAATCTTTAGAACATTTAATTCCCAACAATCCTCCCCTAAACATGTGATTTCCCTAATCAACATGTTTCTTCTGAATTAAATTCTGATTGTGAGGATCTTTCAAACACTTCATAGTCAGACTCTTGATCTGAGCTTTTCCTCTATTCTTCAAGATTAAATATCTTTCTGTCTAACTCATCTACCTTCTGTGAATCTCTTTCAGCAATAACATCATCTTTCTTTGTCTTGAACAATAATCAATACCTTGAATAAAAGATGGTGCAATTTCCTTGGATGGAGGAATTATAAGAGGCAATGGTGCTGTGTATCTTGGATGCTTGTTCCAAGAAGTCAAATCATCTTCCAGCATGCCTTTGCAAGTGATGAACAAACGTAGTGAACTGAAATTGAAACTGAAAGAACCTAGATATAACTTTCTCCATTTGAATGCTTCATCCCTTCTGAATATATATAATACTCCAGAATCTTCATTTGAAGAGCTTATTCCCAGTTTCCATCAACTGAAAAAGATTATTCCCAGCATTCATCAACTGAATGTTTGTTCTTATTAATGGCTGAATAATAAGACATGTTAGCTTCTCAAAAAGCTGACATCTTCATCTTGTATGCTCTTGTCTTTTCCATTGTAGGAGGAGATACAACAACTGTTGCTGAGCCAGGTGGTTTTCGAAGGGGTGTATATATTATATTGAGATGCTAAAAAGTGGAGTCATGAAACTACTCCCTTCCCAATCTTTCTCCCCTGTTTGATCAATTTCTCCCCTGTTCTGAGCATACACAACCACAATCTTTCTTTCTTCCCTACATTTGGTTAATCTTCCTCCCCTTAATCTATGCTTGGAAGATCTCTCACCATGTACCAAAATATTTCCTCCCCTGTTTGGAAGATCTCTCACCATCATCTGATCTACCAATTAGAACATGTTTTCAGACAATGTTGTACATGTAGCCATCAATTCCTTAAGAGTTTATTTGCTGCCCTCATCACTTCCAGGTGTGTTAACTCCTGTGAGAGGTGATTCATGGGGCATTGACTCATGGTCCATCATTTGATGGTTTTTCTGAGCCTCTTTGAAAATCCTTTTTAAGAAACTTTTGACTTAGCAGTATGAACTTGATTTTATTGTGAAAAATCATACTGCTTAACAACCATTTTGAAGGGATTAAGTGTGTAACAGACACTTAATCAAGAATTCGGTTTAAAGTAACCTCTGGTTGTGTGAGAACCAATGTTTTCAGTTATAGATAACTGCCTGTGTAAAGATAAACCCATTCAAAGGGCTTTCTTGACAGGTTTTCCAGCTCATGGCAATTGTGTCTTCTAACACAAGTGTTAGATGCACATTTGTTCGCTGTTCTTTCTATCAGATGTCCTTAGACTTGCTCATTATACTTAAAAGTATAAAATGATAGAAAGTGAGTTGTGTCAGTTACTATGTGACCAACTGAGCCATCAAGTCAATGTGAAACATCATAATCAGGTTTCAAGAAAGAAGTTTTAAAGAATTTATTAACTTAGGTGTAAACCTTTGTTAATGAATTCCCAAACTCAGTCCATCATAAACCTAATATTTCAGCAACTAAGATAATCATTATGCTACTCATACATTTCACTTGAAACTTCTTTTGTGCTCAAATGTTCATACCTGAAATTGTTAGTCCAAAACCAAGAAACAAAATGCAGAGCATTTGTCTTATAGTAGTATCATTATATGACTAACAGTATGAATTTAACAAACAAAATTTGTACTAGCAGTACAAACATTTCAATAATAGTACCAATTTACAAAGCTAGCAGTACAAACAAAAATTTATATACATAAACACAGAGTTTTAAATCATTGAGGATTTCGCATCCCAATACTTGCTACCAAGTATTGAAACCTTCCAACATCAAAAGCTTTTGTAAGAAGATCTGCAAAGTTGTGATCAGAATTAATTTTAAATACTTGAATCAACTTTTTCTCATTGCAGTCTCTAATAAAATGATGTCTAATTTCAATGTGTTTTGTTTTAGAGTGTTGCACTGGGTTTTTAATTATGCAAATTGTACTACTATTATCAATATGTATGACAGTGTTTAAGAAATTGTACCTGATGCGCGTGATGTGTCGTTGCGGTTTAGCAGTTTTAATGCCTACTCAAGTTTTAAATTTATATTTAGCCGACTTATCAATAAAACACACACTTAACGAGCAGTGTACCCGGTCAGTATGAAGATAATGGTAAGTAGAGTGTCGATCACTAAGAGTGGAACGTATTATCTAGTTATTCTAATCAGTATTTTAATATCCTAACGCAAGGGGGTTTCAGCCTGAGAGACTGGCACAGTTTTGTTTGCAATTAAATAATAAAATAAACCAATAGGCACGAATCAGCAAGTAGCACACACGTACACAGATAGATACTCGAGACAATAAGAGGGCTGTCCTTATAATTAAGTAGATTGTCACTTGTTTTATTGATAGCTTTATATGAAGTGTATGTAATTAACCCTTTCTCGTTGGTCCTATTCTCATCGGCGAGTAAACCCTTAATGATTACTTATGTCTAAAAGTTATTCCTAAGTGATCAATTTAGAAACAACCGTGGGAGCCACATCTTGTCCCGCAGTCAGATGCCCGCAAGCCACTAATAAACACAGAGGTTATCAATGCACTAATAAGTAGTAACCAAAGACATCAACATATAAACTTTAATTGATGGGAAAGCAAGTATTAAAGGGAGTGCAATCTTTCCGTTGTCACATTACACAAGCCACCAATCCTGATGAATTAAAGTTTGCTAACACAATAAAACAAAACTACTTAATGAATTAAATACATGCAGCACCTTCTTACAGCTCTTGTATCTTCGATTTGGGTGTGTCTTGTGCTGCCTCCTTGACTGAATTCGTCCTTTTGCTCAGCTGTCCGAACTTCGGTTTTAGGGTTTCGAACTCGAACTCTTAAATTCGTCTGGTCCACGGGGTATTTATAGTTTCTGTCTGAGGGAAGATGCGGCGCATCTACTTAAGTAGATGCGGCGCATGTACTTAACTTCGCGTGGGGTCCAAGATTATAATATTCAGGAATATTCGTACACCGCCAGAAGATGCGGCGTAACTCTTGATTAGATGCGGCGCATGTCCTCTTGTATCTTGGATCGTATCTGGTGATATCTTGATAGAGATGCGGCGCATGTTGATAGTGAGATGCGGCGCATCTGGAGCAGAATTGACTTGATCTTGTCCATGTCAGTAGACTTTCGCTTTATGCACGTTTTGCTCCATAATTAGTCCAAAATAGCTAAGTTTCACCAAATGCTTGTTTTTACCTGAGAATTACAAAAGTAAACAATTAAGTATCAATCCTCATACATAATATAGTAAAACAAGTCAAATTATTAGGATAAATGATAGTAATAAAATGTACTTATTTGAGTTCATCAAATATCCCCCCACTTGAACTTTACTTGTCCCCAAGTAAACCTTAGAATTTCATTTATGAAAATGTATCCTAAAAGATGTTAGGATTTATTTTTATATTTAAGCATGTATTCATTTATTTCATAATCACACAACTAAACACTTAACGAATTAGAAGTAAAATAAAATAAGTCGATAAAAGCAAATCTAATCGTTTAACTGTCCAGTCGCGACGAATATTCTATCATAAGCTTGGCAAGTATACACATCTCCACCACTAAAGCTAAGGAATAACAAGTCTAAAGCGGTAAAAAGGGTTTTTTAGGCTTAAGGGTTAATTATTCTTAATCACTATCGATCTCAAATTCCAGAAAAGGCGACAAAATCACAAATACATGATCGAATCCACGAACACGATACTTGCAATTGCTCAAATCCTTAACTCGAATAGGCTAAAGATAGGTCCAAACTTCACCAATAATAATATATCAAAAAGGGCGACAAAATCATAAATACATAGCCGAATCCACGACTACGATACTTAAGATTGCTCAAATCCCTAATCTCAATAAATCAAAGGTTCGGTTGGATAAAGAACAATATAGGGTATGGATAACATTTGGGATATAAATTGGTGTAAAAATAAAAATAAACAAAACAAAACAAATAAATTAAAATCCTAAGTGTGGTTAATCACTATCCCAACCATCCCATGAATAAGACTCATATCATTGAATAACTCACGCTTTAACACTTGAAACACACGCTTTAGGTAGACACGAATTATACTCAACAAAATCTTAATCAAAGAATAAACCTTAATTGGCGTTCCCATAACTGCCAATTCCCATTCAATCCATAGATATAATACAACAAATAGTGGTGATATCGACCACTTACATAACTCTACATCGTTGGCTTAAAATAAACATCCAACTTTTCTTTCTTTCTTTTTCTTTTCTCATTTTTTCGAATTTTTTTTTTTTTTTTTTTTTTTTTTTTTTTTTTTTTTTTTTTTTAAACTTGAAACATAAACATAGATGTGTAAAATTTCACCACATCACTACAACTTTCTTTCCGGATAATTTTTTTCATACTTTTCATACTTTCAGAAATAACGGTAATAGTGAAAGTAGTAAACACACGAAAAATAAACTCAAAAATATACAATATTTACTTTCACTCCAATTTGCATTATGCAATTTCCCGACCTAACCATAGATAATGAATTACGCACGCGAACACAGGTAATGTAAGGAAACACACTTTGCCTATAGCAATTAACCAACCACGGATTCTAATCTACAGGGTAGGCTAAGGTGTAAGGGTGTAACGAAACATTTTAAACATAGGTGTAAGAAACGAAAGGAATGGCTCTGAGTGTTTTTCTAGGGGTATCTTACTCTAAAAATGAGAGTAACAAAAGGTTTTATACGGGGGTTAACTAACCAGTGTAGTTAGTTAATATCACATAACATATAAAGGCTATTTGGTGTAATCCTAGAATTTTACCAAGTTAGACAAGTCATTCCAATTATATAAATAATACTCATTATGGTGGTCTCGAATAGTATACGAGCCAAGTTCTAAAGTTTACAAGTCACCGGCACACTCATAGATTTGTGAATTTTGAAAAATCACAATTTTTGAAAATAACGTCATGTGTGCAGTTATGTAACTTAGATCTTAAACAAAAACATGCTAAAAAATTTTTAAGTTTGATATATTAAGCACATTTTAAGCATAATTTTTGAAAAAGTAGGACAAGTAATTGTTAAGTGTTCTAATTCTCCAATCCCCCCACTTAAGTTAAACAACGTCCTCGTTGTTTGTATAAAAGGTTAAAAACTGGAAAATAAAAGAATTAGAACAGAAAAACTCCCCTGAGATTTGCTCGGTATGATCCTCCATTAGTATAAGAGCAAAAATCATCTTCTTGTGGATTAGAACCTTAAAACTTCATACTTTATGTATCCACAGGAAATCCAGGAAACTATAATACCACCAACACTTTAAAACACACCTAAGATAAGAAAGGTTCAAACTTGCATAATACATTAGTAGTTAGGAAAAATAAAACTTAAAAAATTAAAACTGAAAATCATCAGGTCAGTAGATGCGCCGTATCTTATTGAAGAAGATACGCCGTATCGAGCCTGGAATAGTACGGATCAGAATAAAGATGCGCCGCATCCTTAACCAGGGATGCGCCGCATTAAAATAAACTGATAAATAGTTTTAAAGTCGAAAATAAAAATGCAGAAAAATAAAATATGATATGACCATTGCAGAGGATGCGTCGCATCTAAGGACTGAGATGCGCCGTATCTTCGTGCGGCCTGGACTGACTCGACACAGAAAACAGAATAATAAAAGATAAATCCGGGTTGTCTCCCGGTAAGCACTTGTCTTTATTCCAGAGTCTTCAAGTTAGACTCACGTTCAGCTCATTATTCCAATACGTCGGGTTCAAACTCCACCACCTCGTTCTCATTATCATCGATTCTATTATCAAAGTATTTCTTCACGCGTTGCCCGTTCACTTTGAATATATAAGCATTTTTATCGCATATTTCGGCATTTGCACTAGGGCTTCCATAAATGGTATGCTTAGCTGCAGCTGCTTGAGATTCTCCAGGAACTTCTTTTGATAGGCATCTTCTTTCTCTTTCTTTACCCTATGTGGGAAGGGTGGTGTTGATCGTTTAGGTTCAACAGAAGGTTCTCTTCTAATTACAGGTTCTGGATCAGTCTCATTTGGTTGCTCTTGCTCAGGTGGTAAAGATTCAGGGGAAATTTTGTTTATACTGTCATCCTCGGGTGTTTCTCCGATTTGAAAGGTTGACTTTCCGCCTCTAGTTGTAATTCCTTTCAGATCGTGCCTTACCAAAAGAACCTTATTAAGTACTGTTGACAATTGGTGCACTTCAATTGCCAAACCATTGATCAAATTGTTTTGTTCCTTTAGTAATAGCTCATGACTGCCTTTGAATTCGGTGATAAAGTTCCTTGCCTCATGATATTCTTGTTCATTGGCTTGAGCGATTAGTAGTGCAAACTCTTCCATAGTAAGGTTTCTTTGGGGTCTTCCGAACCAGTTTGGGAAAATATCGAACATTGATCCTGAAAATTAAGAACAAGAAGATTTCAAAGTAAAAGCTTCCAAGTATAAGGGTAAGTCAGAATATTTTCCGTTCGGAAATTAGAAAGGAATAAGAGTTGCTGATATCTGCAGACGATGCGCCGTATCCAAAGAGTTGGATACGCCGTATCTTATAATCGTTAAAAATTAATCAGACTTTATTCAGAAAATAGATACGCCGCTTTAGAATTTAAGAATGCGCCGTATCGAATTAATTAATCAAAAATCAACTTATCTAATTAAAATTAAATGCGTCGTATTAACGAAAGTTAATGCGCCGTATTTTCGTTACGTTTAAAAATAAAAGATTTTTGATTCAGTAAGATGCGCCGTATCGATAGAGATCGATACGCCGTATCTGTTTAATAATTCGCAAACTGTTTTTAATTAAAATAATGGATACGCCGTATCTTCAAAAGAAGATGCGTCGTACGGCGTTAATGTTTTAGAAAATTTTTTTATCAAAAACAGATACGCCGTATCTGCAAAAGCAGATGCGTCGTATTACTTTATCGCTTAGAAAAATTTTCTTATTAAAAACAGATACGCCGTATCTTGGGGAAAAGATGCGTCGTATCGAATTAATTAAACGCGTTGTATTTAAAAAAATTAAACGCAATACGCCGTATCTGAGAGATCAGATGCGCCGTATCGTTTGATTTAGCACAGTACAACGATAGCAGAACAGAAAAATACGAAAAATAAAAACAAAAATTAAACACACAAACAAAAATAAACACAAAAATAAAAGAAAACAATTAACACACAATACAACAAATATGCAAAATAGTACAATGATGCAATTAATCTAATAAAAAAAAAAAACCTAATTAAAATACTAATCAAATTAACAGATAATAACAATTCACTCCCCGGCAGCGGCGCCAAAAACTTGATGCGCGTGATGTGTCGTTGCGGTTTAGCAGTTTTAATGCCTACTCAAGTTTTAAATTTATATTTAGCCGACTTATCAATAACACACACACTTAACGAGCAGTGTACCCGGTCAGTATGAAGATAATGGTAAGTAGAGTGTCGATCACTAAGAGTGGAACGTATTATCTAGTTATTCTAATCAGTATTTTAATATCCTAACGCAAGGGGGTTTCAGCCTGAGAGACTGGCACAGTTTTGTTTGCAATTAAATAATAAAATAAACCAATAGGCACGAATCAGCAAGTAGCACACACGTACACAGATAGATACTCGAGACAATAAGAGGGCTGTCCTTATAATTAAGTAGATTGTCACTTGTTTTATTGATAGCTTTATATGAAGTGTATGTAATTAACCCTTTCTCGTTGGTCCTATTCTCATCGGCGAGTAAACCCTTAATGATTACTTATGTCTAAAAGTTATTCCTAAGTGATCAATTTAGAAACAACCGTGGGAGCCACATCTTGTCCCGCAGTCAGATGCCCGCAAGCCACTAATAAACACAGAGGTTATCAATGCACTAATAAGTAGTAACCAAAGACATCAACATATAAACTTTAATTGATGGGAAAGCAAGTATTAAAGGGAGTGCAATCTTTCCGTTGTCACATTACACAAGCCACCAATCCTGATGAATTAAAGTTTGCTAACACAATAAAACAAAACTACTTAATGAATTAAATACATGCAGCACCTTCTTACAGCTCTTGTATCTTCGATTTGGGTGTGTCTTGTGCTGCCTCCTTGACTGAATTCGTCCTTTTGCTCAGCTGTCCGAACTTCGGTTTTAGGGTTTCGAACTCGAACTCTTAAATTCGTCTGGTCCACGGGGTATTTATAGTTTCTGTCTGAGGGAAGATGCGGCGCATCTACTTAAGTAGATGCGGCGCATGTACTTAACTTCGCGTGGGGTCCAAGATTATAATATTCAGGAATATTCGTACACCGCCAGAAGATGCGGCGTAACTCTTGATTAGATGCGGCGCATGTCCTCTTGTATCTTGGATCGTATCTGGTGATATCTTGATAGAGATGCGGCGCATGTTGATAGTGAGATGCGGCGCATCTGGAGCAGAATTGACTTGATCTTGTCCATGTCAGTAGACTTTCGCTTTATGCACGTTTTGCTCCATAATTAGTCCAAAATAGCTAAGTTTCACCAAATGCTTGTTTTTACCTGAGAATTACAAAAGTAAACAATTAAGTATCAATCCTCCTACATAATATAGTAAAACAAGTCAAATTATTAGGATAAATGATAGTAATAAAATGTACTTATTTGAGTTCATCAGTACCCATAGTCAAGAAGTTGGTTTTGAAGCCATAGGACTTGACTACAGCAACTTGCAGCAGCTACATATTCAGCTTCAGTTGTTGAAGTAGCCACAATTATTTGCTTCTTACACTGCCATGAGATAAGTCTACACCCAAGGAATTGACATCCTCCAGTTGTTGACTTTCTGTCCAAACTTGCACCTGCATAATCACTATCTGAAAATGCTACCAAGTCAAAAGGTGATTCTCTAGAATACCATAGACCCAACCTAGGTTGACCCTTGAGATATCTAAAAATCCTCTTGACAGCTGTTAAATGAGAAACCTTTGGAGTTACTTGAAATCTTGCACAAGCACAAACAGAGAACATGATATCAGGTCTTGATGTTGTGAGATACATCAAAGAGCCTATCATAGATCTGTATGTGTGTACATCTACATTTTCTCCATCTAAATCTTTAAGAAGAGGCTTCTCAGAGTCCATTGGTGTGCTTGCCACTTTTGAATCAGCAAATTTGAATTTCCTTAGAATCTCTGCAACATACTTATCTTGACTAATAAATATGCCTTCACATGATTGCTTAACTTGCAGACCCAAAAAGAATGTAAGTTCCCCCATGGAACTCATTTGAAACTTATCATGCATAAGCTTCTCAAACTCTAAAGACATCTCCTTCTTTGTAGATCCAAAGATGATATCATCCACATACACCTGAACTAGCAAAAGATCATTCTTGTTTCTTGATGAATAATGTCTGATCAATCTTCCCTCTTTGAAATCCATTTTCTAGTAAGTAGGAAGCCAGTGTTTCATACCAAGCTCTTGATGCCTGATGAAGGCCATAAATAGCCTTTGCTACCTTGTACACCTTGTCTGGATGATCTGGTCAGTAAACCCTGGAGGTTGTGAGACATATACCTCCTCTTCAATAGTACCATATAAAAATACACTCTTGACATCCATTTGATAAACTGTGAAGCCCATAAATGAAGCATAATCCAAAAATAACCTAATGGCTTCAATCCTTGCTACTGGAGCAAAAACCTCTTCATAGTCTATCCCTTCTTCTTGTGTATACCTGATCCGTGCTAAAGTACGTATATAATTAATATCAGACGGATACACGTGATACGTGGGAATAGACAAATCAACCCTTTAGGAAAAAGGTTAACTTGCAAAAACTCACGCTTGTGATATGAGTGATACCGGGTCGTGTCCCAACGAGGTGTGAATGGAGGAATCGTGTAAGGTTTGGAATTAGAGTGACTGATGATTGGGATATGGAATTTTGTTTGTTTATAATTCTAAAAAAGATATGAGAAACAAATTCTCAAAAGAAAATTTAAATCTAAACAAATTAAACTAAAAACGCGATACGAGAATTCTAAAAACGGGTTTAAAACTAAGATATATGGAAATCTAATCTTACAAGTGTAATTTTATTTTTCCTAAGTTATAAATGACAAAAGAAAATTTTAGAAAAAAGATTTATATTTTTCTGACTTTTATATTTTTTATTATGGATTAAAAATTGTTTTAAAAAGAAAAATGCATAAAAAATATTAAAACTATTCTAAAAATTCTGGAAATTTTTTCTATAAATACTTTATATAATAACAGTCCTAGGAAAATTAGAAACAAGGATCCAGCTTATTGTAATAAGCTCGAATAGCTTAAAAGGGAAAAGGGGTTAAATATATATGGGTACAAGATCTAACTGGAAAAGTCCCAAGGGCAGTTGGTTGTGTTGCTTGTGTGTGAGTCAAGAGACCAGGGTTCGAATCCCTTGGCTCTCTTTTTGCTTCTTCTTTTATTATATTGATTTTTATGATTGCAACTCAATAAGCGCTAACCAATAAGCAATTTTTACAACTGCAACTATTTTTGAACGTCTCAAATAAGCCCAGAAATCAGCTAAGTTTGCTGATCAGTTGGCTAAAAAGGTAATAAGCCCAAGCTTGGATCAAAATGATTGATAAGCTATCAAATAAGCTAGGGGCAAACTGAAAATAGCTACACAATCAACAATAAGCTAATATGGAAACTGAAAAAGCACAAGAACAGAAATAAGCACTGATCAAAACTCAAATAAGCCAAAAGGTGGACTGATGCACAGGGCAGCTTTTTGGATTCTAGGCAATTCAAGCTTAATTTTAAGCACTTAAATGACAACTAAACACCACAAAAACTGATTCCACTTAAAGTTCACCTACTGAGGATCACATAAACCAAAAATCAGACCAAGGAGAGCTTATTTAGGGCTTGTGAATAAGCTGAAAAATTGGCTCAATCAACAAAATCCAACACTGATGACTCAGTGTTAATTTTGTTTGATCAGGCAAATTTTGAGCTTGATTTAAAGCTTGAATAAGCTATGCTAAGTTCTGGATTATGGAATAAGCAAAGATCAACTAGCAATCTACTGAGAAACAAGCAATTAAACACTGATGAGATCAAATAAGCACATGAATAGGGTCTAGAAAACTTATGCAGTCTGCTATATGGTTTTTAATTGTGCAGACTTGCACAAAATGATCAAATCAATTGGATACTTAACCAACTCTTGCAATTACACTAAATGGATTCAAAGGACCTCAGAAAAGCCACAAGAAAAGGTCAAATGAGCTTATTGCTCTAATTGGCTTATTTGATCAGTCCAAGGCCTAGGATTATCACAGTCCACTCAAAATCACAAATCCTATCAAATGGACTTGAAGGAACTTAGAAACAGCTTGTCTAACTTGTATTGATCAAGATCAAAGTTGATCAAATGGTAATTGAACAGTTCTCACCCATTTTGACCCATATTGACAGTTAAGCCAAACAGTCCTTATTAAGGGACTGTTTTGGATTTTCTAAAGCAACAACTATTTTTAAGCTTAGGTTTCTAAATATAACTGATTCAATAACTTATTTAAACTATAATGAGCAACTTTTAATATGTAAATAAGCTCTAAATTAAGCTGAACTAGTTATAGCTATTTTTTACTGATTTTAACTTTTAAAAGTGAAAATGAGATTTAAGCTAACACTAACTATCAAACTGACTTAATTTAACTCAAATAACATAAAGAAGTACTGAAAACACCAAGAAGCACATAAATAAGCAGTTGTACAGTAAAACATGGAATTTGGAAATTTCTTACAAATTGCATAAGCTCCAAATAAAGAACTGATAACTAGGACCATTTCAACCTATAGCTTCCCAAGAAGCTTTAACCCATGGGCTTCCATATTTCACCATGCTCCAGCTTGTATTGTCCAACAGCTTATTTTTTTTAGCTTATTTTGACTTTTATTGACTTTTTTTGAATTTTAAGATTAGAACTGAATTAAACTAACATAAACTTATCAAAAGCTATAGTGAGCTTATGTAAGCTTATAGAAACAGAAAAGAAGCTTTTTCCAATAACAATTAATTTGATTCGAATTCTCAGTTCACTCAGAAACTTGAGAATATGAAATTTTCATTAACAAGTGGAAATGGTACAAGGATTAATGATAAACAGACTTAAAGTAACTTGAATTATAACTGAAAACTTAAATTGATAAAACTTGAACAAAGTAAATTACAATGCGATTAAAGAAAATTAACTACTTGCCATTATAGGCTACATTGTGTTCTATTTATACTACACTGAGGTGGGATTAATCTCTTGTGCCTCTCTGAACCTTTCTTGACCCTTGGATAGCCTTGAAGTGATCTCAGCCCTTCAAACTAATTTTGGCGCCAAAATGGTTAGTGGGAAAAACCACTTGGTCTGGTAACGTGTGATGGGGAAGAAGCAATTAATGCTTCTTGGTTTGTTAGGAAGTGTATTGAGGAAGCTTGGAGGGGGGTGGTATTGTCAGGGATAAGGAGGAGGGGGTGGTATGGTTTTGGCGGGCATGGTATTGAAGATGGTGGGTTTGACTGAGGTCAAACGGTTTTAGCTAAGGGAAAGGTCGGGTCATGGGATTGGGCTTGGGTTTATGTTTTGGTGATGGGCTGGGTTTAATTATTTGGCTGGGTTGGGTTTATTAGGATAGCTGGGTTTAGTTTTAGTTTGTGGCTGGGTTATTTAAGTTAGGATAGAAATGGGTTTTGGATTTTAACTTGAGGGACCATTGTTGTAACATTCTGAAAATCCAAGGACTAATTATGCCAATTCTGAAAATTATCTTCAAGGGCCAGTTGTGCCATTTTGGTATTTTTGGAGGTTGACTTGGACTTTTGACTTTGACTTTTGTCTTCACTTGATCAAGTGTACAATTGTTGTCGAGGCGATCCAAAAATATTCGTTTTTGTTCCGTTTTCAATCCTTCAGTACCTGAAACACATAAAACACAAACCAAGGATATCTGCAATATATATTGGGTGTTTTTGGTCATTTTTGTGTCTTTTATGGGTGTAAAATGATGAGTAAACAGACACTCATCAATACCCTTGGGCTACTAATCTAGCCTTATTCTGAATCACTATGCCCCTTTTATCCCTTTTATTTCTGAAAACCCATTTAGTGCCAATTACCCTTACACCCTTGGGTAAATCAACTAGCACCCATACCTTCTGAATCTTGAACTAAAGAAGCTCTTCTTGCATAGCTTCTACCCAGCTTGAATCATCTAGGGCTTTAAGAACATTCTTTGGTTCTGCTTGTGATAGAAAACATACATATAAGCAAGAGTTGGAATACTCATGCTGTTTTGATGCACAAAGAGCATCAAGAAGCCCTTGTTGGTCTGAAGACATCAGTTGTTGCCTTGTCTTCACCCCTGATTGTACATCTCCAATCACATTGTCCAGGGAGTGGACTTTGTGAATCCTTGTGTGTGGTGTAGAAGGAACTTGATAGTTAGGTGGGAGATTGTTGAAATCCACCTCTTCTTCTGAGAATTCTGCTTCATTTGGTTCTGAAGGGCCAACAGTAGAAACATTTGGCTCAGCAGTAGAAAAATTAAGCCTAGCAGTAGAATGCTCTGTCTCAGCAGTACTATCATCAGTAGAAACATTCTCTTGTTCCTTTGTTCCATCTTCCTTGTTTTCATCTTCAATCCCTTCTTTAGTTTTATCAGAAGAAGGTTCATCATTTATTGAAGTTGAAGCCACACTGGTCCATATTGGCATCATCACATAATCTTGATTTGTCTCCTTTTCTAAACCTGCCTCATTTGTTGTTTGTGAACCTTAAAAATCATTAGTTTCTGCAACAACAGGCACATAATTCATTGATTTGGTTAGTAACTCAAGATCAAATAGCCATTTGGGACCTTCACCTGCTACATTGGATTTGTTCTCTAAAAATTCCACATGCAGGTTTTCCTCTATTCTTCTAGTTCTTGAGTTGTAGACTCTAAAAGCTTTGCTATTAAGAGAATATCCAACTAAGAATCATTCATCTGCTTTACCATCAAATTTTCCTAGATGGTCTAAGGTATTCAGAATTGTCACATGACATCCAAAAGGTCTAAGAAATCCTATTGCATGAGTTCTACCTCTAAAAAGATCATATGATGTCTTATAGTGAGATTTGACAACCAAAACCCTGTTTTGAACATAGCAAGCAGTATTAACTGCTTCACCCCAAAAAGTGATAGGCAACTTAGAGTCGGCTAACATGGTTCTAGCAGCTTCTATGAGTGTTCTATTTCTCCTCTCAGCTACTCTATTCTGCTGAGGAGTTCTAGCAACACTAAATTCTCTCCTAATACCTTTTTCCTTGCAGAAGTCATCCATAACTCTATTTTTAAACTCTGTCCCATTATCACATCTAATGACTTTTACTTTTTTCTCTACTAGGTTTTCTATCTGTGTAATGAATGTCTTAAGAATGCTAGAAGTCTCATCCTTAGAACCTAAAAAGAAAACCCATGTAAATCTACTATAGTCATCAGTAATAACTAGACTATATCTTTTATGCATCATACTACTAACAGAAGTAGGTCCAAATAATTCCATATGAAGCATAAACAATGATTGATCAATAGAGTTAAAAATTTTGGGCTTACAAGTGGCTTTTTGTTGTTTGCCTTTAAGACAAGCAATGCATGTTTGGTCATTTTCAAATCGTTTTTGAGGTAAACCTCTTACCAAACCATTCTTAACAATTGTATCTATGGTTTTGTAATTAATGTGACCAAGACTCCTATGCCATTTCATTGATTCATCCAATGTGGCCTTTGCAATAAGACAAATAAAAGCCTTTTTAGGGACAATGCTCTTCATATCAACACTGTACATGTTGCCCTTTCTTGGAATTTTAAGAAGTACTTGACTTTCATCAGGCATCTTAAAATCAGAAGAAAGTACAAGAAATTCAGTATCAGTAAAAAGAACTTTGTTCTTTTTGTCACACATTTGTGAGACACTAAAAAGATTATACTTAAGCTCTTGCACATAGTACACATCTTCAAAATCTAAATTTCCAATTTTAATGGTACCTTTACCAGAAATTTTGCCACCAATACCTCCTCCAAAGCTAACATATCCTCAATTTATTGATTGAAAATCTGAGAGATAAGACATATTGCCAGTCATGTGCCTTGAACATCCACTATCCGAGTATCCTTAATCTTCTTGTTTATCAGTTGAATGTTCCTGCACAGAAATGAGGAATATTAGTTTCCTTTGGGGATCCAAGCCATTACTTACTTGGATCTGCCTCGTGTATCCATGTAATTTAATCTCTTAAGAATGGTTGATGCACCATTGGGTTTAATTTGTCTTCAAACCCAACATGCTTAGGCCTTAACAGCATTTGCCCTCTTTTCCCAAGCAGCAGTATGAACTACTTGCCTAGCAGTATGAACTGCTGGCTTTGTAGTTGTACCATTCACTTTCCAAATTTGTTTTTGGACCACTGCTTTTGTTAGAAAAGGCCTTTGAGCAGTTTTAGATGCATATTTGAAAGTTATTTTTGCATTTTGAACTGCTTGTTTTGGGTAAACAGAGTAAAAAGGTCTGGCAGTAGAAACTGCTTGTCTAGCAGTATGAACTTTTGGTCTAGCAGTAGGAACTGCTTTTGGTCCAGACTTTAATGAAACTGCTTTGGGTATTGTTCTAGTATTATTAGAGTGACTTTTAGGAGTATGCCTTTTTAAATTCACCCTATTGTTTGTATACCCATATACCCTTTGGTTGCAGAAAGCTGCAAGATGGTCAAATTCTCCACATATGAAACAAGCTTTGTTATAGAAGTCAAAGTCATCACCTAGTTGGTGAGACTTAAGGCCATTCCAATTTCTTTGGTTGCCTTTAGGCTTGTTAGTGGTTCTATATAGCTCACAATGTCTAACTGGTTGCCTAACATTTTTAACATTGATTTTAGGCCTATCAGTATTATTTTTGACTATCTTAGGAACACTTGTTCCTGCTTTCTTAACCACTTCAGGTTGACACATAACCTGTTTTTCATCATCATCATCATCATCATCAGATATCCAGTCCTCTATGATTGGACCATCTGATTTACTATAAGAGGACACCTTGTCCTCATGAAGTGAAGTATTACTTATACTTTCACTTACTTTCTCTACCTTAGGACTCTCAGTAGACTTAGAACCATATTCAAGTATTAGGTCTTGAAATTCAGCTAATCCTGTGTGGGCTAGGTCAATACCTGGAGGTGAAGGAACACCTCTAAATGGTGGAGGAACAGAATTGTAACCTATACCAGACTTAGCTTTATTTACAACTTGAGCTTCCCAAATTTTATTGATTCCATCTGAGGCATAAGCTAGTGTGTCTACTGTTATCTTAACATTTTCATTTTTCTTTTTGGTCTTTTCTAATGCTTCATTGAGCAAACAAATCACTTCTTCTTTGAACTCTAAGTTTCTTTTTAGACCAACCATGTCATCATTAAACTTAGATTCATTTCCTAAAAAATGCAAAATTTATTTTTTCAAGAACAGCTAGACCTCTTTTATGATTAGATAAGTTAAAACTTGTATCATATAGCTCTTCTAGATTATCATCAAATTCCTTTTTAAGTTTTTCATAAGCTTTAAAAGCAGAGCAGGATTCAGTACACTTGATTATAGAAATTACTTCTGAATCAGAAAATGCCATCAATGCAGTCTCAGTTGCCACCATTGCAGCTTCTTTTGGTGCTTCATCTTCATCAGCCATGAAGCTCCAATCATAGCTAACACCATCAATGGCTAGCATAGCCTTTGGCTCTTCCACAGTGACTTCCTTCTTTCTATCTTGCTTATACCAAGTGGTCCTATTATCTTGCCTTTTTGGCTTTCTGCACTCTCTTGCAAAGTGTCCAAACTTGTGACAATTGAAACACTCTACTTTCATCTTATCAAACCCAGCAGTTTCATTACCATTAATGGTAATCTGCTTTCCAGTTTTGTGCCAAAACTTCTTAGCCCTCATGCTAAGTAAAGCAACTTGCCACTTTATATCCATCTCTTCTAAGTCATCATCATCCACCTGATCAAGGTCTTCATGAGTTAGAAGAGAACCACTAGTTTGACTAGTTACAAATGCATAGAATGTTGAATCTCCAAGTCCAGCAACATTCTTTTGTGAACTAGCAGTAGAACCACCAAAGTTAACAGTACAACCACCTTCATCTTCATCTACCTCTTCTGACTTACTAAAATTGGGAGATGACAAAAGTGCCACATTCCCAGAACTAGTACTGTAGTTTTCAGACTTCTTCAGACTTTGTTCAACAATTTTGAAATTGTTGTACAAATCATTGAGTTTCATGGTTTCAATGTCTGGCTTATTCATCCAGACACACTACTAGAAAAAAGGCCTTTAATGACGCGCATTGCGTGTCATAAAAGGGGTCAGATGACGCGCATTTTGGCGTCATTGATCGACCCGTCATAAAGCTTTATGACACGCATTTCGCGCGTCATGAATTTATGACACGCTTTTATGACACCCTTTTACGACAAACTTTTATGACACTATTTTATGACCCCCTTTTTGCGTGTCATGGTTCAATTTTTTTTTTTTTAAAATAATTTTTATAAAATTAATAATATCCCCACATTAAATAACAGATAATCTCATAATACAAATAAATACACAAATAGCAAAAAAGCGCATTTCATATATATCAAAACAATGTGTTTCATACAACTACAAGTTATTTTCAAATTCTAAAATTGTAGAAACATATATGGGTGATATACAGGTAAATGTGTAGAACATATATAGCTACATAGAATGTGTTTGCTATTTGGCATCAAGGAGCAGCAGGCCAACCTTCTTCAAGTAAGATGAAACTTCCTTAACAATTTCATCATATCTAGCCTTGCACGTTGTTGTTCAGAAAGACGGTCTCTAGGCCCTTTAACTTCCACGAGCTTAGCTCACTGCAATCAACTGCCATCGGTTCAAGATGAATAATATTCAAGAACAGATCTAAGTACCTGTCATGAAATTCCATTTTGATGCCGTTAAGAAATACGACTCTATTTGTGGAGCATATGACAGTAGTTGACAAATCAAACAAGGCCGGCTGGGACCCACAATCATTCAAATGATGATCCCATAGCAGAGCAGATAAAACGAACTGACGAAGGAAGTGTAGAAGCAAAAAACCAATGAAGCATAACACCTTCTCGACACTTTGAGCTTTCTTTTTGTTAAGAGAATCCTGCAAGTCTGCAACTTTTGCCTGCCAAATAGACCAAGAGTCTTCCCTTTAGAAGCAGAAAAGCTATTTATATCTTCATAAAATATATAAAGGAACTCTGATTCTCAGGCTACGTTCACACAGCAATAAGTCCCTCCATAGACATTAATAAAATATCAGACTAACAAAGGGTAGATTGCATAAAAGGATAACAACAATAAATTACTACTGATACAGTTATCAAACACAATACATACACTTACATATGCTGAAAAATCAGAAACCAAACACACTTTAACATGCAGAAAAATCAGCAATTAAACTCCATTGTACATGCTGAAAAATCAGCATATAAACTCTATTATAAGTGCAGAAAAATCAGCAACCAAACATGTCCTTTTTGTGCAGAAAAACTGCACTAAACATGCTGTTTTTAGTGCTGGAAAATCAGCATAGGACATGGTCTTTTTGGGTCCGTTTTACAGCAACCAAACACCCTCGTTGGGCTGGTTTTTGCAGTCCACAACATCCCTCGTTGGGGGCTGCGTTTCAGCAGTTAAACAACCCATTTGGGGCTGTTTTAAGCAGTAAACAATCACCCTAGTTGGACAAGAAAATGAATTAGCAACACACCCCATTTGGGGCTGTTTTGGCTGGACAGAAAATGATGAACAAACACCCTTATGGGTGGCTGGGATACGCAAAAACCAACACCCCTTTGGGGTGGGCTGCGACAACAGTGAACAAACACACCAAAAATCATATATAAATGCACAACTTACCGAGCAAAGGTCCCATTGGACTTAAAGCCAGCAAACCTTATCACCACAACTTTGTCGGTGAACCCTTCACGTCGATTACATCCTGAATCTTAGGGTCTACTTCGAGCATCTTAGCGGCTGAAAATGGCGGCACAAATTAAAAAAATACTAAAAACGTTATATCCACGAAAACAAAAGCAATATCAATCGACAATAATAAAAAAATATTTTGACAACAAAACGTATACTAGGTAGTTTTCGAACCAATGATACAACATAACCAAATGGACCCTTAGGTCTTGGTGACAACTCCAACAACATCAATAACAACAACGGCACAACGACGAGACTTTCCGAGACCTTAATGGTCTCGGATTTTACCCTCGGCACCAACACAACCATCAAACAGACCCATTTTCGTTTCATCATCCAAACCGAACCCACAACATTTCTAGCATCAAATCTAAATCAATTCCCAATCCAACCTCAATCAATTCAACCTCAAAAAAAATAAAGAAAACAACAAACAAATTTCTTCTATGTCTCGACTCGACAACCACGACTCGACCAAAGTGATACCAATCCGACTTCTATGACAACTCTTACCACAAGAACAAGTTTTAAAAACATTTATATTCGATTTTTAATCATGACTTAACAATCTCGTTTTTATAGTCCCAAAACATATAGATCTATAAATAAAATCAATGGATCTACAAATAAAATGAATAGATCTATAAAAAAAAATTATAGATCGACAAAAAAATCTATACATCTACAAAAAAAGAACAAAAAAAATAATGTTCAAAAATATTATAGATCTACAAAACTAATACCTCAAAACTTTAGGGTGGAGAGTTTCGGTGATGTCGGTGGAGGTGGAGTCCGGTGGTGGTGCGTCGGATGGCGTCGTATGGAGGTGGTGCTGTCGGATTGTGTTTTTTAGGGAGAGAGAGTTATTGTGTGTGTGTGTGTGTGTTTTTTAGAGTGTGAAAATGAAATGAGTTGGGTGAGAGTCGAATGGTGGAATCAAACTTTGGTGGTCAGTGTTTTTTAAAAAATTTGAGATATGACGCGAATTTTATGACACACAAAAATGCCTGTTGTCTAGCCTTCAGATTTTACAATTTATGACGGTTTTTTTATGACTTACAATTTTGCGTGTCATTATAATGTGTGTGTCATAAAAAGCATGTCATTAAAGGCCCTTTTTCTAGTAGTGACAACCACATGAGTATGGAATTCATCAGGTAGACTTCTTAAAAACTTCATGTTGAGATCTTCCTTGGCTATCTCAACTCCCAACAGAGCTAACTGACTTACAAACCTGTGCAACCTTGTGAACAATTTATCAAGAGATTCATTGCTGTTTGAGCTAAAGTTTTCAAAATTTTGTTTCAGCAATGTCTTCTGAGTTTTCTTGGTAGTTTCATTACCACCAAACCATGCACATATCTCTTCAAAAAGAGTTTTTGCATCAGCATACTTGCTAAAGGATAGCATCTGCTCACCAGGAATGGTCATAAGCAACAAATTTCTTGCCTTTTGATCATTCCTCTTCTGTATTCTTTCTTCATTGGTAACTGGTCCAGTATTTCTTTTTCTAACCATTTTCCTTCAAGAATAGATTATGTATAGCCTAGTGGAAAAGAATCACCATACAGAATAATATCCCAGAGAGCATAATCTTGAACCATGAAGTATTGTTCAATCCTTAGCCTCCACAACTCAAACTCATTCTGTTTGATCATAGGCAACTTTGCAGCAATATTTGTAGCCTGAGTATTCTCCACGTCCATTTCTTCTTCTTCTTCTTCTTCTAAATCAAATATATCAGCCTTGCTCTGATACCAATTGTGAGGGATTCGATACA
Organism: Artemisia tridentata subsp. tridentata; assembly: GCA_021014915.2. Classification (NCBI taxonomy): domain Eukaryota; kingdom Viridiplantae; phylum Streptophyta; class Magnoliopsida; order Asterales; family Asteraceae; genus Artemisia; species Artemisia tridentata. The sequence continues at coordinate 335,594,291 of CP139506.1, forward strand.
CTTTAAGGATGTTAGTCCTTTGTAACTTGTGTATGTGATACTTTGAGTTAATATGGTTAAGTATGCAGAATCTACTTAACCACACTTAGAAGGTTATTTGTTTTTAGAAATGGAACAGTGATGCTTGTGTAATGAACAATGAACAATGAAAGTTTAATACCAAACGATTCTATATTATTGAAAATAATACGAGTGATCTTCACTATCACTAGGGTTACAAAACCTTGAATCTATATGTTTCTATGACTTATGATTTCTATGATAAGTTATGTTCTTTGTTCTTGACAGATATGTAATTTTAAGTTCATGCATCAAGTGCTTATCTCTAAGCTAAGATCTTCTTTTCGTAGTCCAAAGAAGATCTTTTACAATATTGTCAAGTCTTGTCGAACTACTTGCTTGCTTGAGTGTGTCAGTCCTTTAGATACAACTTGTATCTGTGTACACAACTTGTTGACTGAACATCTATCAAAGAGATTATCTACCGTATATCTTTGACTTTTATACACAAAATATCTTTGTATACTTATCCATCCAGCAGTAGAATAAGCAACACTTATCTCTTCAACAACAGTATCTAATGTACTAGCAGTAGAATCCTTGCGGTAGCAGAATCTCTAACACTAGCAGTATAATGAAATACACTAGCAGTAGAATGACACTTAGTATATTTCTTTGAGCAGAACTGACCTTGTGAACGTTTAATTCCCGATACTAATCTTTAGAACATTTAATTCCCAACAGACTTTTCCAGGTGCTGAACATAGATACTGCCTAAAGCATGTTTATGACAACATGAAGCTGTCATGGAGAGGGAAGATGTACAAAGATTTGTTATGGAAGTGTGCCACATTTACAACTGTTCAGATGTTTGACAGAAACATGGAAGCAATTAAAGATCATAACAATGAAGCTTATGAGTGGTTAAAGAAGATTCCACCACTACATTGGTCTAAAATTCACTTTTCTGGTATGCTTACATTATATGATCCAACTCATAAATGGTATAACAGTCTAACATATTGATTCATGAAATTGCAGGCAGGGCAAACTGTGATGTCCTTTTGAACAACATGTATGAAGTTTTGAACAGGCAACTGGTAGATGGAAGGGACAAGCCAATCATCACCTGTTTGGAATTCATAAGAGAATACCTTATGAAAAGGATTGTAAATGTTCAGAAGGTAATAAGCAAGACTGATGGCCCTCTTACCCCTCATGCTGCTAAGATGTTCAAGATTATTGTTAAAGAAAAAGGACAATTAAAGGTAAGCCAAACTACTAAGTTCTTAATCAGTTTATTTGTTATAAGTCAATCAGCACTAGTTAATTTGTATAATTTTATAGGTTGAGTGGAATGGGGGGGGGGACTTGTATCAAGTAAATGGTCCTTAGGGTGATCAGTGAGTATTAAATATGAGGGATAGAGAATGTAGTTGTAGAAGGTGGGAGTTGAGTGGGATACCCTGCAAACATGCAGTTGCATCCATATGGAATATGGCTAGCAATGGGATTGAAACTCACATACCAGAGTCATATTGTCATCCATGTCATTGGTTTTCAACATGGGAAAAGATGTATAGGTCTAAGATTAATCCCACTAGATCACCAGAGTTTTGGGAAAAGAAAAATGTTCCAAATACAATCATCCCACCAGATCATCACACACAAATTGAAAGGCCAAGGAAAAAGAGGAGAAAGACTGCTTCTGAACTTGCAGATATATTGGTTAAAGGATCCAAATTAAGCAGGGCAGGAAAGAGTCTTACTTGAAAACTGTGTAAGCAAGTTGGTCACAACCAAAGAACTTGCAAGGGTCAAACTGCTGGTGGTTCACAGAATGTTGGTGGTTCACAATCTGCTGGTGGTTCAAAGACTAGTGGTGGTTCAAAGAAAGGTGGTAACGGTTCAAAGAAAGCTAGAGGTGGTTCAAAGACTGGTCTGGGTTCACAATCAACACAGGAAAATGCACAGAATGATGGTGTTGATACACAACAATCACAGTCTACAAGGGTGAGACCACTCCCTTTACTCCTACAAGCATCACCATCAAAGATGACAAAGACATCTGCAAGTAGACTCAATTGAATTATGTGATGCTAGTCTTTACTACTTAGGTCATTTTGTGTTTTGGATTAAGTTGTTATGTATGGATTAAGACAATATGTATGGATTAAGTTGTTATGTATTTATAAATGGTTATGGTCTTATGGTTTTATGTTCTTTTGTTCTTTTGTGGTTATGCAGTGTGGTCAAAGAGTGTTTCTTACACCTAAATGCAGGAACTTACCTGCACATACCAAAAATGCAGATACTTAAGAAAGCCAAAGTCAAAGTCAATATGTGTTGATTACACCTAAATGGCATTTACTTACCTGCACATACCAACCAAGCCTTTAATGGCATTTACTTATACATTGAAGTATGTGATCCTCTTTACTTTAAATGGCCATTACATAAACACAACATTACACCATCAAAAACCTGTGAAACACTAAACCTCATCCATAATGACTTCCAAGACAAATGTTATTGAAATATCCTCTGATTCATCTGAACTAATGTCTCCTAAACCTGATTGGAATTTCCCCTACCCTCCTAAAGGTACAAGCTTTGCTAAGATACCACCTAAGGGAAAGGTTGTTGAGTCAAGCTCTGATTTCAGCTCCTTTAACAGTAGCTTTTTTACTGATAGCTGGGTTTCTAGCTATCATTCAATATCTGAAGATGAAGTTATCTCAAAAAAAGCTACAATCTCCAAAAAACCTCTTCCAGTTCACACTCTGTCAATCCCAGGAAAAAGGGAACAAGTTCTAGGCCTAACAAATCAGGAAACTTGGGAAGAAATCCAAGCAAAGAAGAGAAAGGGAAAAGGCCCAATTGAACTGACTAAAGGTAAAGGGAAAAGGACCATTAGCTAGCTATGTATGTCTTGATGTTATGATGCTACTGTAACAAGTACTATGTTTTCTCCTGCTATGTAATCAACTATGCAATCAACAATGTTGTTGATGCAAATAATGTTCTAAAAACGTTATTTATATCTTTCGATTACTTCACGTTTTGAGGATGACAAAATGTGAAATCACATTACGTTAAAATTAACGTAAACAAGTTTTTAATCGGAAGATCCGTTTCTACGCAAATCACTCTAGAACAAATTTACAACTTGACAAATGATCAAAGAAGTGAATTTGATTTTTGAGACTTCACATTTTAATGGGACAAAACATTTTTTCAAAAATACACATGACAAATTATTTTTGAATTATTAAGAAATGTTTTAATGGAAAAATAAGTTTGAAAATCACAACAGCTATTTTCCCCCCCAAAATCAGCTCCAACCTTCCCTAAATAAGTTTTCACCAGAAAAGACAAAATTTGGAGCGTCCTAGTCTAGGACGGCTCCACGGTTCCACTAAATTTAGTGGAGCCGTGGCATGTTTAGTGGAGCCGTTCATACTATTTTTTCTGTAACGTTCAGATTTTCTTTGCCTATAAATACCAACCCCTTTCACAGATTTTAGGCACCCTTTCACACAAAAAAACTTCTGAGTTTAAACCTCTCACACCTTTCTCTTCTTTAGATAATTTAGATTAGTTTTATTTTGTTTTAAGAGTGATCCAATCATCCACCAAGAGATCCTCTTCATTCCTCTTCATTAGCAAGAGAAGAACACAAGTATCCAAGTTGATACAAGGTGTTATCATTCCTCTTCATTAGCAAGAGAAGAACACAAGTATCCAAGTTGATACAAGGTGTTATCATTCCTCTTCATTAGCAAGAGAAGAACTCAAGGTATTCAAGAAGATATAAGAGTTATAGTTGTTAGGTTTTTGTAACACTTGTTACAACCTTGTTGTATCATAGCATACATCAACTTTATTTATCTTTTGTGAGTGAGAGTGAAGATCAAGTGTGATCTTATAGAGATAGTGGATATCTCTTAAAGCCATTGGGCTTGTGTGATTAATCAAGAAGATCAAGGGTTGATAGATTAGTGTTAGTTGAGAGAGTGTTGATCATTGTGATCGTGTTGAGATCTTGGTGATCTCTTGAAGCCATTGGGCTTGAGTGTTTGGTCACGTGGACCTTGGTAGATTGGAGCTAGCTAAGATTAGCACTCGATATCTAGCTTAGTGTCGGTAATAGGATAAGCGACGTGTATGGTTTTCTCCGCCTGAAGGGAGGTTGTTGATATAGTGTTTGAAACTCTCGAGTGTGGTACTCGGGGAGTGGAGTAGGGCAAAGAAGAGCTTCGTAGCCGAACCACTATAAATCCTTTGTCTCGGTTTGATCTTTCCAACTCTACTCTTTAGTTTTATTATTTACCATTCGTTAGCTTAGTGTGTAGTTCATATTGGTGTTGATTGATTATAGATAGAGTTCGAATCAAAGTTTCCAATAGCAAACTTTTAAAACAAGATTTTTTAAAAGAAATTAAAACTGGTAAACTATTCAACCCCCCTTCTAATTTCCCACAATTGGTATCAGAGCCACGTCAGTCAAGATTTTAAAGTATATTGTATTTTAAAACTTGAATCGATCAATGGATTTCGACAAATATCTAGAAGGGCCATCTATGAAAAGACCACCACTTTTCGAAACCGATTGTTTTATATATTGGAAAACAAAATCCGAAACATATGTAAAATCAAAAGACATTGATCTTTGGCATGTTATTACCGAGGGTGACTTTCAACCTATTCAAATGAATCCGGAAACTAAAAAGGATGAAATAGTTTCTTATGATAAACAAAGTGATGAACTTAAAAGGAAATTAGCCAAAAATAATGAGACTAAAATGATGATTTATTGTAATACCTGAAATTTCAAAATATGCAAAATTTCCAAATTGCCCTTGTAACCTTAAATTTCACTTATAAATTAAATAAAATACCAAATTAATCCCAAACTCTTGGAAATTAGTATCATATGAAGTAAAATAATTTTTCTTGAACATTTTAACATTTTACATGTCACAAAAATAATTGTCACATTTAATTTAAATATATATGGCCGAATGGTAATTATACATTATATTATATTTACTAAATTAAATCAATAAATCATCTAAATAAGGGATAAATACTACAAAATAATTAGAGATCTTGGAAAATTATATTTTTGGCCTTATCACAATGCCTTGGGCCGAAATCCATGCCCTCTCCTCCATAATATATACGGTTCAACATATATCCCTTTCTTTTATATCCCTTTTAAATTGACAAACAACCCCAAAAACTCTCTTTCACTCCTGCGATTTTCTGGAGCTGGTCCTATATTTTTTGTGGCATATACCGAGTTCAAGGAAGCTTATAAAAATAGAAGTTCGAATTTAGGAAGCTTGGTTCAACAGTTTTTGATTTAATTGTTCGAATTCTTTTGGTCGAGAGGTATAATTTTTCCCTAGCTCATTCGAATTTTCTAAAAACATTCTGGTATTTTTATGGACTTATTTACATCATATATAATCTGTATAAAATAGTATAAACAACCCATGCATGCTTGTTTAATCATATGAGAATTTTCGAATCACTAAACCCTAAAAACGTAAAATAAATCTAGATCAACCATGCGAATTTTTTGTGACTTGTACATATTTTTACATGATCTTATATAAGTCTAATAACACTTAAAAAATTCTACTTGAATTTTTAGAAGCCTAAAACACCCTTGGTTAATTATTGTATAAATCGTATTTAAAGGAAAATAGGGTTTTTAAATAAAATAAAAATCAAACACTTTAGGGTTAGGGTTTTTATTGAAGAATCTGAGTAATTAATGCACTTTTAAGGTATATTTAATGATTGGTAATGATTGGTGGAATTAGGTTAGGGTTTGTGTAGTTTTTTTAGGTTTACCGATTTTAATAATAAAACTAGAAGGGTTGTTTTTGTAATTATTAAAGCCTATGGGATATTTTTGTAACATGTATTAGACTAAAATATAATATAGGGGCCCTATGTGTAAATTTTGTAATTTAAAAGGTTTAATTAGTAAATTTTGTAACTTATATAATTCGAATTAATAATTTAATAAATTGAGGGACTTGTTTTGTAAGTATTGGAAACTTAAGGGTAATTAGTATAAATATTTATGTCAGGGGTATAAGGTGTAATTTTGATAATTGAGGGCTTAATGTGTAAATGTGGATATTATAAGTATTAAAATGTAATTTAATTAACTATAGGGTTTAAATTGTAAATTAATTTATTTAGAGGGTTTAACTTGTAAAATTGTTAACATTGAAGGATTAGAGTTGTAATTATGGGAAATTATTGGATTAAAATGAACAACTTGTAATATTTGCATTTTAAACCTTTATCTTTGGCATAATTACATTTAAAAACCCTAAAATATGGAAAGTTGTCATAATTGACCCTAAACTATTATAACTTGATAAAATAAACCCTAATTCCATAATAATATTAAAGTAATGACTTAACCTAATTTTACCTTTCTAATGATGGAAACCTGCTAAAGATAGAAGTTACTTAAAAATGGAAAGACAACTAAAAATCAATTGTAATTTTGTCTTCTAATCCTTTAGGTTCGAGGAAGGGGTAACTTGATCTTTGCCAACTTTCTATTCTTGTTTTCTGCTAATAAGGTACATATATTCTGCCCTTCTTCAGTAAGGTGCCTTCGTTCTCATTACATTCTGATTTCTGATTCGTTATAGGATTCCCTAAGCCACTGCTATGTTCCCTTGTTCTGTGAACCTTGCCTTGTTTTTCTCTTGATATTATGAACCTTAGATGTAAACTATCTGATCTGGACCATCTGATTTGAACTATCTGATCTGAACCTTTCTGATATTGACCCTTCTGATATTGAACCATCTGATATGAACCTTTTAATATAAACCTTGATATAAATCTGGATATGACCTACTTGAAATGAACTTTTAAATTGAAAACTATTTTTAAGACTATAAACTTGATACACTTGATATTATAACTGGATGAGAAAACCTTTTTAATTATTTATGAAAATGTTTTAAGAAAACTATTTTTAAGACTATCTTTTATGAAAACTATTTTGAAAGATCATTTTTACGAAAACCATTATTAAAGGATTGTTTTTAAATGAACTTTTAAATTGAACCTTTACTATATACCTTTGTTATGATCTCTTGGCTTGACCCTTGACCTGAACCTTGATAAACTTGGATTAGAAACTTGACTTGAACCCCTTGATATATGACTTGACTTGAACCACTTGAATAAAATTTGAACTTGTACACTTGACACTTGATATAAGACTTGATACTTGACCTTTGACCCACGGTTTGAGACTATGAGCCACTATATGTTTTCACTAAGCATGAGGGTTTCATGTCCATGTCATTGATGCACCGATGGCATGACTCTAGAGTAGGAGAGTGATGTCCTATTCCGTCCCTGACTTTATCTGATTTGGTGTGTATTGGTAGACTCTGGCCACCTGGGGCGTATGGATGCATCCTAGATCTGTTATCTGTTATCTGTATTTGTATCTGTTATCTGTTATATCTGGTGACTGATGGTGTGTGCGATACACGTCTTTCACATCTTGGGAGCTCATGACTCCACCCCTTGGAGGTATCCCCTCATACTGTACTTGGTACCGAGGTCTCCCCTCCGTACACCTTGCTTGATTTGATTTGATCTGGGCTCGTAGTGGATTACTGTTACTGTTACCCTATAACCTGACACCTGACTTGATACTTGGCTTGACTTGATTTGACTTGGGCTTGTGGTGGGTTACGGTTTGCTATACACTTATCTATTGTAACCATTTCTTGATATATCCATATAACCTTTTATATTTCTTTCTTTCCTAACTCCTGTTACACCTTGAAATGTTTCACTTACTTTACTATCCCTTATTACTGCTTTGTTATCGTTATATCTATTCACTGAGCTTTCGTAGCTCAGCCACATTTCTTTTCCTGCGGCAGGTTTTAGTTAGAAGCTGGGTATGAGTGGAGAGTACCATTGGATTTAGAAGACCCTACTATCTATTGAAGATGACTAGAAGAATTTATAGTTAGATTTAGAAATTATTGTATTGTAACCTTGTAGTTTCGGATTATCCATTGTAACCATTGAAATTCTATTGTATTATGTATGTCTTATGCTTGTGTTTGTTCTGATAATGAAACCATCATTGTGACATCTCTGCCCTTGTCGGGTCGGGGTGTTACAATTTATGGTATCAGAGACCAGGCTGACGACTTGTAATACATTACCCTGTCCTGTGCATTTAGGACCATTAGGCTTCCACTGTAAGAAACTAGGAGAACACCTTGAGGACTTGCTTTAGGATTTCTTGATATGAACTTAAGTTTTGACCAGTGAGGAATGGGTAGACGATAAGGTATTTGTTTAAGTATTAGTGTTTCCGCATCACTCTGATTCGTGCCTTGCTATGACATTTGATTCTGTTGACCTCTGAAATTGTAGAAGTACTAGGTGGATTAAAGTAGGTTGTTCTGCTTACGACTCGAGATAAAGTATTATCATCATGAAGGCATATTTATATGATGCTAGTATTATGACACCTGGCCAACGTGATAATACTTACACCATATAACGTGCCCTCATTGTGGCCATAGGATATCTTGGGAAGCACCTAAGAAGTTTAGAAATTGATCTCCGTTGGATTATCCGTGATTAGTGAGACTTTAGGTTCATCCTACCTGTTCGTATATCCTGCCCTTGTTCATTAGATGTCAGGACAAGTTTAGACTCTCGTTTTGCGTTCTGTTGATTTCAGTTATAAATCTTGAACTCTTGTAGAGCTCTTTACTGTTGATACAGTTAAATTGATTTGAAATCTTGTTCGCATTCCGTATGAGTTTCCGTTCTATTGCCTTTCCGCTTCCTTGCAAATTTCGAGGACGAAATTTTTTTTAGAGGGGAAGAAGTTGTAATACCTGAAATTTCAAAATATGCAAAATTACCAAATTGCCCTTGTAACCTTAAATTTCACTTATAAATTAAATAAAATACCAAATTAATCCCAAACTCTTGGAAATTAGTATCATATGAAGTAAAATAATTTTTCTTGAACATTTTAACATTTTACATGTCACAAAAATAATTTTCACATTTAATTTAAATATATATGGCCGAATGGTAATTATACATTATATTATATTTACTAAATTAAATCAATAAATCAACTAAATAAGGGATAAATACTACAAAATAATTAGAGATCTTGGAAAATCAGATTTTTGGCCTTATCACAATGCCTTGGGCCGAAATCCATGCCCTCTCCTCCATAATATATACGGTTCAACATATATCCCTTTCTTTTATATCCCTTTTAAATCGACAAACAAACCCAAAAACTCTCTTTCACTCCTGCGATTTTCTGGAGCTGGTCCTATATTTTTCGTGGCATATACCAAGTTCAAGGAATCTTAGAAAAATAGAAGTTAGAATTTAGGAAGCTTGGTTCAACAGTTCTTGATTTAATTGTTCGAATTCTTTTGGCCGAGAGGTATAATTTTTCCCTAGCTCATTCGAATTTTATAAAAACATTCTGGTATTTTTATGGAATTATTTACATCATATATAATCTTTATAAAATAGTATAAACAACCCATGCATGCTTGTTTAATCATATGAGAATTTTTGAATCACTAAACCTTAAAAACGTAAAATAAATCTAGATCAACCATGCGAATTTTTTGTGACTTGTACATATTTTTACATGATCTTATATAAGTCTAGTAACACTCAAAAAATGTTACTTGAATTTTTAGAAGCCTAAAACACCCTTGGTTAATTATTGTATAAATCGTATTTAAAGGAAAATAGGGTTTTTAAATAAAATAAAAATCAAACACTTTAGGGTTAGGGTTTTTATTGAAGAATCTGAGTAATTAATGCACTTTTAAGGTATATTTAATGATTGGTAATGATTGGTGGAATTAGGTTAGGGTTTGTGTAGTTTTTTTAGGTTTACCGATTTTAATAATAAAACTAGAAGGGTTGTTTTTGTAATTATTAAAACTTATGGGATATTTTTGTAACATGTATTAGACTAGGGGCTGTTCGAATAAAATATAATATAGGGGCCCTATGTGTAAATTTTGTAATTTAAAAGGTTTAATTAGTAAATTTTGTAACTTATATAATTCGAATTAATAATTTAATAAATTGAGGGACTTGTTTTGTAAGTATTGGAAACTTAAGGGTAATTAGTATAAATATTTATGTCAGGGGTATAAGGTGTAATTTTGATAATTGAGGGCTTAATGTGTAAATGTGGATATTATAAGTATTAAAATGTAATTTAATTAACTATAGGGTTTAAATTGTAAATTAATTTATTTAGAGGGTTTAACTTGTAAAATAGTTAACATTGAAGGATTAGAGTTGTAATTATGGGAAATTATTGGATTAAAATGAATAACTTGTAATATTTGCATTTTAAACCTTTATCTTTGGCATAATTACATTTAAAAACCATAAAATATGGAAAGTTGTCATAATTGACCCTAAACTATTATAACTTGATAAAATAAACCCTAATTCCATAATAATATTAAAGTAATGACTTAACCTAATTTTACCTTTCTAATGATGGAAACCTGCTAAAGATAGAAGTTACTTAAAAATGGAAAGACAACGAAAAATCAATTGTAATTTTGTCTTCTACTCCTTTAGGTTCGAGGAAGGGGTAACTTGATCTTTGTCAGCTTTCTATTCTTGTTTTCTGCTAATAAGGTACAGATATTCTGCCCTTCTTCAGTAAGGTGCCTTCGTTCTCATTACATTCTGATTTCTGATTCGTTATAGGATTCCCTAAGCCACTGCTATGTTCCCTTGTTCTGTGAACCTTGCCTTGTTTTTCTCTTGATATTATGAACCTTAGATGTAAACTATCTGATCTGGACCATCTGATTTGAACTATCTGATCTGAACCTTTCTGATATTGACCCTTCTGATATTGAACCATCTGATATGAACCTTTTAATATAAACCTTGATATAAATCTGGATATGACCTACTTGAAATGAACTTTTAAATCGAAAACTATTTTTAAGACTATAAACTTGATACACTTGATATTATAACTGGATGAGAAAACCTTTTTAATTATTTTTGAAAATGTTTTAAGAAAACTATTTTTAAGATTATCTTTTATGAAAACTATTTTGAAAGATCATTTTTATGAAAACCATTATTAAAGGATTGTTTTTAAATGAACTTTTAAATTGAACCTTTACTATATACCGTTGTTATGATCTCTTGCCTTGACCTTTGACCTGAACCTTGATAAACTTGGATTAGAAACTTGACTTGAACCCCTTGATATATGACTTGACTTGAACCACTTGAATAAAACTTGAACTTGTACACTTCACACTTGATATAAGACTTGATACTTGATACTTGACCTTTGACCCACGGTTTGAGACTATGAGCCACTATAGGTTTTCACTAGGCATGAGGGTTTCATGTCCATGTCATTGATGCACCGATGGCATGACTCTAGAGTAGGAGAGTGATGTCCTATTCCGTCCCTGACTTTATCTGATTTGGTGTGTATTGGTTGACTCTGGCCACCTGGGGCGTATGGATGCATCCTAGATCTGTTATCTGTTATCTGTATTTGTATCTGTTATCTGTTATATCTGGTGACTGATGGTGTGTGCGATGCACGTCTTTCATATCTTGGGAGCTCATGACTCCACCCCTTGGAGGTATCCCCTCATACTGTACTTGGTACCGAGGTCTCCCCTCCGTACACCTTGCTTGATTTGATTTGATCTGGGCTCGTAGTGGATTACTGTTACTGTTACCCTATAACCTGACACCTGACTTGATACTTGGCTTGACTTGGGCTTGTGGTGGGTTACGGTTTGCTTTACACTTATCTATTGTAACCATTTCTTGATATATCCATATAACCTTTTATATTTCTTTCTTTCCTAACTCCTGTTACACCTTGAAATGTTTCACTTACTTCACTATCCCTTATTACTGCTTTGTTATCATTATATCTGTTCACTGAGCTTTCGTAGCTCAGCCGCATTTCTTTTCCTGCGGCAGGTTTTAGTTGGAAGCTGGGTATGAGTGGAGAGTACCATTGGATTTAGAAGACCCTACTAGCTATTAAAGATGACTAGAAGAATTTATAGTTAGATTTAGAAATTATTCTATTGTAACCTTGTAGTTTCGGATTATCCATTGTAACCATCGAAATTCTATTGTATTATTTATGTCTTATGCTTGTGTTTGTTCTGATAATGAAACCATCATTGTGACATCTCTGCCCTTGTCGGGTCGGGGTGTTACATTTATAATGCTTTGCCTAAAAAGGAATTTGAAAGAATTTTCATGTGTAATACGGCAAAAGATATTTGGAAAACTTTTTTAGTCACTCACCAAGGTAATAACCAAGTCAAAGAGAACAAGATAGATCTTCTTGTTCAACAATATGAACAATTTTCCATTACGGAAGATGAGTCAATAGATAATGCTTTTGCTAGATTTAATACTATTATTACTAGTCTTAAAGCTCTTGATGAAGGTTACTCTAGCAAGAATTATGTTAGGAAGTTCCTTAGAGCTCTACATCCTAAATGGAGAGCAAAGGTCACCACCATAGAAGAGTCAAAGGACTTTGCGATGTTGTCACTCGATGAACTAATAGGAAACTTGAAAGTTCACGAGATGATAATTAAGAAGGACTCCGACATAGTCAAAGGCTAAAGCGAGAAAGTTAGATCTCTAGCATTGAAAGCCAAGAAGGAGACTAGTGATGAGGAATGTTCGAATTCCGATATTGAAGATGAGGAATATGCATTAGCGGTTAGGGACTTTAAAAAGTTCTTTAGGAGGAAAGGTAGATTTCCTAGACAACCTCGCGATGAAAGGAGGTCATCTCAAAAGAATCGTGATGAAAGGAAAGGGACAAGTGATAGGAAATGCTATAGATGCGGAGATCCTAATCACCTCATAGGAGAATGTCCTAAACCACTGAACTCCAACAACCAAAGAGCTTTTGTAGGAGGCTCTTGGAGTGATAGCGGTGAAGAAGAAGAGAAGAAGTTTAACGATGAAACATGCCTAATGGCTCAAGCTTCTAACGAGGTACATTCCGACTCTTCTTATTATAGTGATAATAATTCGTCAATAGATGATAATGAATTGCATGACGAATACAACAAACTATGTGTAGTTAGTACTAAGATCTTAGGTAGAAACACAAAGCTAAAATTAAAACTAAAAGAACTAGAACTACAAGCTTTAGAATTAAAAGATCATGTCAAGAGACTTGAGAAAAACAAAGAAGTAGACTTAGGATGTGGCTCATGTATAAGTCTTCAAGTAGAAAATGAAAGGCTTAAAGAAAATGCTTTAATAATCATTAAGTTTGATAAAGGAACCAAAACACTTAATGATATACTTGAAAACATTAGATATAGTGAACATGACCGTGCGGGTTTAGGATTTGACCCAAATCAGGCTTCTACAAGTGGTACTAATCAAGTAAAATTTGTAATGCCTAAAATGTCTAAGTCTGAAGGTGACGACACCACTAATGATACCGACGGCACCACTAAATTTAGTGGTACCGTGGTACCGTCTGGTGCTGAGGACAAAACTGGGTCAATTCTGAAAAAGAACTTGAGTCCTAAACCGAGTCACGTAGTTGTAGATAGTACTAGAGTGTCTACACCAAGTAAAGAGAAAGCCAAAGGATTTTACAAACCATTGTCATCTCCCGAACAAGGATTTGTAAAGCGTGGCACTAGGTCTACTACTCCTCCACCTGGAAGAATTAATTCTCCCAAACCTCGATCTAGAACTCCTCTACCGAGAGGTAACTTTAGAAGACAAAATCATCCAAGTAACTTACCCGTAACTTGGAATGATCGTCCATCAAAAAGTTACTTACCATGGGAAATGTGTCCTCCATTCTCACATCCTAAACTAACGCAACAAATGCGTAGGTGATGCGCGTGTGCGTATGCTCTAATTTATACCCACAGTATGTCGTTGTGGTTTTAGCAGTATTCAAGTTTTAAATTTATATTTAGCCGACTTATCAATAACACACACACTTTAACGAGCAGTGTACCCGGTCAATATGAATATAATGGTAAGTAGAGTGTCGATCACTAAGAGTGGAACGTATTATCTAGTTATCCTAATCAGTATTTTAATATCTTAAGTTAGCTATACAACCTATTCTAACGCAAGGGGGTTCAGCCTGAGAGACTGGCACGATTTGGTTGCAATTAAATAATAAACTAAACTAATGAGCACGAATCAGCGAGTAGCACACACGTACACAGATAAATACTTGAGACAATAAGAAGACCTGTCCTGATAGTTAAGTAGCTTGTCACTTGTTTTATTGCTAGTTTTATATGAAGTGTATAGTTCGATGCAACGCACCGAGATTAAGTCCTTTCTCGTTGGTTCTAATCTTATCGGCGAGTAAACCCTTAATGATTACTTATGACTATCCTAGTTATCTTTCTTCCTGCTTTTCTACAGACGATAGAATGCATAGGCGATCTAATAAATAGGCGAGGGCAGAGGCATGGCGACCCGATCAACGCTCAGCTAGATACAGAGGTTATCAATGCACTAATAAAAGTCATCAAAGACATCAACATATAAACTTTAATTAATGGGAAAGCAGTTTTAAGGGAGTGCAACCTTTCCGTTGTCACATTACACAAGCCACCAATCCTGATGAATTAAAGTTTACTAATACAATAAAACAAAACTACTTAATGAATTAAATACATGCAGGACCTTCTTACAGCTCTTGTATCTTCGTTCAAGGTGTGTCTTGTGCTGCTACTTCGACTGAATTCGACCTAGGGTTTCTGTCTTCTCGTACTTAGCTAAATGTCCAACCTCTTGAATACGTCTGGTCTTGGGGTATTTATAGTTTCTGTCTGAGGGTAAGATGCGGCGCATCTAATAAGTAGATGCGGCGCATTGACTTAACTTCGCGTGGGGTCCAAGATTAATATATTCAGGAATATTCGTACACCGCCAGAAGATGCGGCGTAACTCCATTCTTAGATGCGGCGCATGTCTTCTTGTTGTCTTGGATCGTATCTTGTGAAATCTTGATAGTGATGCGCCGTATGTAATAAGCAAGATGCGGCGTATCTGGAGTAGAATGTCTTGATCTCGTACATTTCAGTAGACTCTTAACTTCTTGCTTGTTTTGCTCCATAATTAGTCCAAAATCGCCAAGTTTCACATAATACTTGTTTTTACCTGAGAATTACAAAAGTAAACATTAACGTATCGATTCTCACAGATAATACAATAAAACAAGTCAAATAAATAGGATAAACGATGGTATTAAAATATACTTATTTGAGTTCGTCAGTAGGATGTTTGACTCTAACAACTTTGGACCCATGAGATATTGGGGACCAGATGTTTGAACTTTTGTTTTGCTAGGAAAACATGAGTGTAAATTAATTTCAGAGTCTAACAAAAGATGATGATGTGCTATCAAACAAGTCTGGTGACGCAAAAGTTAAGTCGTGTCTTATATGCTCAACATTCAACAAAGGTAGTCTAATCCTCTAGTTTTAAGAGCAACACCTCAGGCACATGTACGCTTTCTTAAAACACCCTTTGTTAGTAGAAATGTTTAGCATGAAATAGTGTAGTTAGAATCTAACATGGTAGGCACTATAACACAGAAACTTTATTCACATCTCATCATGTCAAACTCAACTTGTCCAGAAACGTTCAATGATCGCTTGAAGATCATGCGTGACAAGTTTGAATTAAGCATTGATGAGTGAATCAAGTTTCCTTCCTTGCACATAAGTAATCTTGCCTAAATTAAGTATCCCTGTAAACTTATGTATACTATATGTATGAGATACATAGTTTAAGTAATAGTCTTAATTGACACTGATGCCCATATCCGCAAAAACAAATCTCACAAGAGACGAAGAAGGTGAGTGCGCGGATATAACTAGGTTAGGGGCATAATAGGTAAAGTAGTTTACCTAACGGCAAGTAGGTCCATTATCAATAATAAGTGTTTGGCTTTGTGCCCACTTGTAAGAAGTGCCCTAAGACTTCTTACATCAAAGTGTTTGATATATCATCCGATACATCAAAGGTACTACACACTTGAGATTACTACATCTCAAGGAGATTGATATAGAAATTGTTTCTATATCAACTCTGATAATGCGAGAGTTAATGTGGATTGAAACATAAAGAGTAATGTTTGTACCTTCATAGGTTTGTTAACAAACATCTTGGTTCCCCAAGAAACAAACTACTCTTATTGTCTCCACGACCGAAGCCGAGTACGTAAGCGCCGAAAAGGCATGACAACAAACACTATAGATGAGACAACCCCCTATGAAGAGTAGCAGTCAAGATGCCATTAGACTTGACCGGGAACCCTGTAGTTTGCTCATGAACGAAGCTCATCGAAGTACGTCATCCCCTCCGTCACGATAAAGTCAAAAGAGAAATCTTTTCTTTGAAAAGTCTCTCTTGAAAGACAACATCGTCAATACTCCAACCAATACATTCTCGTCACCCCACTCATGACTATTTAGATAATTCTTTCGAATTATTAAAGTCATCGTCCACTTCTCTCCTCATTACCTCTTAATAATTCACTTGAAATATTAACGTCATTTCTCACGTCTTGTTCTATGACTCATTTGTCATTTCCCTCACATCGCCTCATGACTCTTAAGTCATTCCTCTCATCCCGCTTATGACTATTTCAATATTTCAATGGAAATATTAAAGTCATCCCTTGCGTCAAATCTTATAAACGTTTTATCCCTTCTATGACTTCTCAAATATTTCACGGGAAATATTGAAGTCATCCTCTACGAATCACCCATGACTTCTTAAGTCATCTATCTAACTCGTCTCATGACTTTTAGAAATTCCTCTAGAAGTTCTAAGTCATTCCCTCACAACTCGTCACATGACTTTTTGAATATTTCACGGGAAATATTAAGTCATTCCTTACGTCTCGTATTCCGACTAATTAAATATTTCATGGGAAATATTATAGTCATCCACCAAAACACGACTCATGACTTCTAATTATTTCACGGGAAATATTAGAAGTCAATCCTCATCCAATGACAACTTAGTCAAACACTAAGGTCATTCCTTGTCATCCCACCTAATCGTTTTCGTTAAAGAGTTTATTAGGTATAAACTTTTTCCTCGTGTCAAAAAGTCTTACTAAATAAGTAAGATTAATCAGCCAAAAGTCAAAACAGAAGAAAAGTGGCACAATCAGACACACGGCTCCATTAAATAGACACGGCTCCACTAATGTTTAGTGGAACCGTGGTGCCGTGCATCTGAAAAACGTTCCCATTCTTTCTTTTCTTCTGCACATCCTTTCAATCAAACCCAAAACCACTTCATCTTTCTGTCAAAACCGAACCCAAATACTAAAATTCAATTAAGCTCTTGCAAATAAAGATTGAGGCATTGGAATCAACAAATCCTAATCACAACAACACTAATTGTAAGTAAATCATGCTTAATTTCTTTCAATTTGAGTCTAGGGTTTGTTCTTGAGCTCAAAATTGAATTGGGGATTTTAGAATTTTGTTAATCCTTTGTGAAATTAAGACTAGGATTAGACAATGTAGCATTCACATGATTCCCTAAACCTAGAATTTTCATAAACCCACTTATGTCGCAAAACCTAGTCCGAATTTAATAACTAAAATCGGATTATGATTGATTGTTTGTAGTGGAATCATGTTTAGGATTATTAAAATAGGATTAGGAACATTTTGCATTAAAGCTTTTCAAACTTAAAGCTTGTTGGCGCCATGTTGAGGCGTTTGCCAAACACCTCAATTCGATCACTTTTCGAAAAACTTCACAAGTCTAGGATCATGAAACCTTTTCGTGCATTATTGATGCAAATTAAAAACGTTTTTGCATGCATACATGAACTCTCAAATATGGATCGAATTACATAAGTAATGTGTAATGTTCAACATACTTTGATTGAGCAAAAGTGAAGATAGGAGTGTTTGGGTAATCTCATTAGGATAGTTTTAGAGTCGAGATTACCACACCTCCACATTGTTTGCATTTAGGCACACACACTAGAAGTTTAATTATTAAAATGAAACGAATTAACATGTACAAAATTATATGTTTGTAGGTAACAATGCCTCGTGTTGATTATCAAGATACCAGACAATACATTCTTAGTACACTTGAAAATCTAACCATTCCAGATGAGCTAAAAGCTTATCTCGCCAAAGTCCAAAATCGATATATACACGAAGGTCGTGTGGTCGATGCCCATTTTGTTCTCTTGGATAATATCCAAGAATGTTTTCCCACTATTGACTTTGACTGTCTATACAAAATAAACTGTCAAATTTGTCCTCGTTTTGTCCTCGGGTTTTATAGTCGAGTCCGTACCTTCACTGATGATGATGGTAATGTCTTTCTTGATTTTTGGATTCAAAACCAAAATATCATCCTGTCTGTCTCCGAGATTGGTCAAATTCTCGGTGTTCCTGCATATGGTCAGTGTGCATACACTGAAGACCATTCTCTTGAGTCTCTTTTCTACAATCTTGAGAATGAAGGTGCCTATCGCACTGAAATTCCCGACCTCGAGTCCATCAAACAAGTCATCCAAATACCTCGAGTCATCCACACGTATCAAAAGCGTGATGGTTCAATTGTCCACCTTGACCCAAACCGTATCTATCTCAAAGAACTTCTTCCCGACCTTAGAAATTGGGAACTCCTTCTACGTAAGAACGTGTTGAGCCTTGCGGGCAACCGTGATCACGTCTCGGCGAGTCTCGCCCACATGCTCTATTGTCTTAGTATCGAGGAACCATATAACCTCGCATACTATATGGTCAAACGGATGGCCAATATTCATAGTCGTTCAGATAAGCTCATGCCATATGGTATGTTGCTTACTCGTCTTTTCAACTGGGTCATGGAAACTTTTTCTAATCTCCGTAGTGTCGACTATGTCCTAGTCAATCCGGTCATGAAACCTATTGGTGGACCACAACGTCGCACAAAGCAACGTAAGGACAAAGGGTCCAAACGTAGTCGTAAATCCACTTCCGATATTCCCCTTTCTTCTTCCTCCTTCGGTCATGGTTCGTCATCTCAACTGATGGATGAGGACGATGATGAGTTGAACGAAGAAGGAACGTCAACGTCTCGTCCTAATACCCCCTCTCCCGACACCTACTTTCATAACCTTGATACTTCATCGTTCCAACGAACCACCGACCTTCAATTCGGCGAAACCAACCTATCTGCCGTAATGAGAAGGCAAACTACGATGTATAACCGACAAGTGTCGATGCATGAGCAGACGATTGGGGGGTTCAAGTCCATTGGCAAGGCAATCAAAGGACTCGGGAATAAGATAAAGAAGATGGGGAACAGAAGAGACTAGTTAGGATTAGCTTAAGTAGTATTATTAACTTAAGTATTATTAAGCTATTATAAATAAAGTCATGGCAATGTCCATCATACATTAACTAGCTTGAAGTATTCTCTTTTAACATTTCACACTTGAACATGGTTAATTTGCTTAGTTAATTAATCTTTATGTTAATCAATCTTGCCTAGTTCATGCATGTTATCTTATTTTATTACATGTACTAGATGTTAAAATTGCTTGAACTCATGCATGCTTAATAGTTGCCTAAATACATAGATGATCACATGATCATGTTAGTTGCTAGTTGAAACTAGCTTTAGGAATTTGATGTGCGTGTCGTTGTGTTCAAGTTTTAAAATTTATAAACACGATTTATCCAATTCTCTAATCACACATACGAGCAAGTATACTCGTCCGTGGTAGTAAAGGGTGGTAAGTCGAGATCGTCCCAAGGGAATTCGGGTTGAGGATTAGTAAATAAGTTTTAGCAAAATGGAGTGTCAATCCAATTTGAAGCAAATTAAAAAAAAAACAAGCAAGGTTCAATCAATCAAAAACTAATATACTTGTGTGTAGTTTCCATGACAATTGTTTAGAGTAACCAATCAAGTTGGGTGTTACTTGTAATGATGCACAACTTAAAATGAATGATTCACAATCTATGGTTTTTGTCATGAGAAATCATATCTAAGAATTCAATCTCCTAGTTAACTCCTTTCGGCCATTATTAACTATTACGATAATTCTATTAAGTCCTTTTTGTTGTTTGAAAGCATGTCTTATCTCAAGAATTCCTACGAATCCTTTCGGCCTTTTTCGTGATGAAATCGTTTCCAAATCCATTTTAATGAGTAAAGGTGTTGCTTGTTACACACCACAATCCATACTAATTCGTGCACTAACTTTTTGGAATAAAAACATAAAGAAAACTCCTTTCGGCCTTGTGAATCTTTGAAATTGTTTTTACCAACCAATTAAGCAAGATTAGATTTTATCTCAACAAACTCATAAAATAAGATATGTTTTCATGCATCACTATGATAAGATTACTCCAACAATTGTCACATCATCCACACACAAGTATAACTAAATTACTCCATAACAATCATAACCAAACACAAATAATTAACCAAACTTTCATTCATCATATAGTAAAAGTAAAAGTAGTTCATGATAACTCAACAAGAAATACCTATCAAGGAATTACAAGAACTAGAATTGTGGAACTATAGCAATCCACACTCCTCCAATCGCCTATTATCACAAATAAACAACTCCACACACGGACGCAACTCTTGAGACTCGAACTCAAGATCTCCTGGACGTTTTCACAGCAACTACAAGCTTTCGGGCAATAATAATAATAGTGGTGTAGCTTTCTTAGGTTATGTCACTTCCCCAAAAGAACTCTCTTTGTAAACTAACTAAGGGTTCCTTAAATAAGTGAGGAAACCCTTCTTATCCAAGTAAAAACGTCCCATATGATTTAACAGCTGAGAAATGATAAGCCTCAATGATTATGGGGCTTAAATTCACCATTTAATGCAACTTTGTAACTTCAGTGTTGGCCAACCGATCGGTATTTGGCTCCTACCGATCGGTTGGAGCTCTCGGTGTTTCCAACTTCACTCCATCCGAATCGGATGCGGGCAGCATCCGATCGGATGGATGATCCTGCCATGCACTTTTATTTTCTTTTATTCATTTCTCGTTACGTGCTTGATCCTTCGCTGTACCACTGATTTCCTTCATAGAACTTGATCTTTTCTTGATATATTAAGCATAGAAGTCTTGGTCTAATCAATTCTTTGAAGTATCATGTGGTTTCTTTCTCGTAATTCTCCTTATGTGCATAATCTCTTCATTTCTTCGTGTTTTCATCAACTTTTCCTGTATTTGGCTATATTTACTTGCATACACACTTTTTCATCATTTAGCAACAAATACATGCAAATATAACCAAATATGATGCACAAAACTAGCAATAACGCACCTAAAAACATGTTAGATTTAAGCGTTATCAAATCCCCCACACTTGAGTTTTGCTCGCCCTCGAGCAAGTCTAATTTTTAGAAAAACTGAACTCAATGGTATTTTCATTATGTTCATGAAAAAATCCTTGAAATGTATGCAAATTAAATTAAGCTTTGTTAACATCACCAAGTACCTCACAAAGGAAATTTCAAATTCACACAACTCTCGATAGTAGATTTGATTGTAGATCACTCAATTGCTCAAACGCGATTCATGTCTCTTACCATAAGCTTGTACTTGTATCAAAACAACAAAATAAAACATCAAAGAGGTCTTTTATTTGGGTTTAGGCTTCAAAAGGGTTTTGATTACCTAGCTAATGTATAGATATTTCATACAAGTACATCATAATTCGCTAACAACAAATCCTTGTGTAGTCAAGCAACGGATGGTCACTAGATCGTGCCTTGGTTCGCTAACGACGTTACTTGCATAACGGATGGTCACCAATTTACTCACCAGATCGCTAACAACGCTTTTCAACTACCCAAAAACTCGGATGGTCACTAGAACATACATGTGCTACATATCTAAACAAAGCCATCACTAAATCCGAATGCTCGAATAAAGTAATTGGTAAGGGAAAGGGATAAGACATGGGAATTTGATTTGGTTCTATATAAAAAAAAAAACAAAAATCAAGCCCAAATTCCATCCTAACTCTTTACATCACAAATGATTATTCACCAAACTTCTTCGATCATTATTCCGCATTTCATATAAACTCCATCTTCCATAATAGCTCTTTGAATATCTTATTTTCACACATACATAGCTCATTGGCTTCTCTCTCTTTTTTTTTTTTTTTTTTTTTTTCACCCCCACACTTTGGATGAGCACACGCTACAAAAAATATAAATAAGAGTAGCGACCTCCTTCTTCATTGGAACAACATATACACATACAAGGTGTGGTCAATCATGCAATCATCAAAAATAAATAGTTTCGAACTTCATTTGGACTTGATTCGGGAAAGTCTAAGGTGTATGGTGCAATAATTTTCTGGGTTAAATCAAAAGAAAAGATAAGCTCAAAAGGGTGTAACTAAGGGTATCTAGCATATAATGCTAACAAATGGGTTCCAATTACTAAGGACAACTAACCGATGTGGTTAGCAAAAATGTATTGTAAACGGAAGGCCATTTGGTGAAAATCCTAATTTGCCTCTTATCATTTGAATATATTTTATTACTTGAAAGTAATTTTAACCGTAATGCATAACAAGTACAAGTTCTAGAATCGACATAATCACCGGCACACTCATACGAAATATAAGGCATGAATCCTCACAATTTAAAGTGGTGGTAAAATGTACTTAGCAATAATTACCAAAAACTCTCAAAACTTGACTACATTCCAAAAAAATTTCAAAATAACCTTATTATTTACCATTGAATCAATTTGTCTATCAACTAGAAAAATCAAAGGCGAATAAATTCACACAATCTAGTCCTTGAAATCCAAAAAAAATAATCTTTCCTATTTACTTCCCTCCTCCACACTTAAGTTTTGCATTGTCCTCAATGTAATAAAACGAACTTCAAAGTAAAGGAAATGGAAAGAAAAATAGAAAAAAAAAAAAACTACCCGGAAAAAATTAGCATAAGCCTAGTTGATCACAAGTAATCTCATGAGTTCTTCCAACTTCAAAAATTGATCAACACTAAGCTTCCGTCAATTCTTCCCCTGCAAATACTGCAAACTATGCTCGAAACAAACAAACAAAATACCAAAAACAATAAACCAAACAAACATAATAATAAAAATAAAAATTAAAATCCAAACAAATCAAAGTTAAAACAAATAAATCCTACAAGAGTTAAAGTTTAAAGTAGTAGAAAATAGAAAATAGAAATAGTTCAACCATCATTGTTTTGAAACCATAATCATAAACCATCATTGATCACTCATAATCCATATCCGGATCAATCCTCTCATCTTCACTCTCTTCATCTTCATAATTCTCATCACCCTCAAAAATTGTGTACCTTTGTCTTTTCTCTCCAGCACCCCTTGAAGAACCGCCCACATCAAAACTCGAACTCCCAACATTAGGAACTCTGCCATACACCGGCACTGGTTCAGGAAATGGTGCGTACCCAGGATATGGGTAAGGGTATTGGCCAGGATACGGGTCATACTCCAATGGGTAGGGTGGAACATTTGGTGGGTTGTAAGGAGGTACCTCATAATCGGCTTGTTGAGCCACATGTTGAAGCATCGGCATTGAATAATCATAGTTGTAATTTTGCCTCATCATCATTGAATCTCTCCACACGTCCCTTTTCTCAATCTCATTTAGCTCACGGTTCCAATCTCCCCATCCCGAGTCAAAACTACCCGGGGCATGAATATTCCCAACAGGAGGTGGTGGTTGATATGGTTGTTGTTGGTAAGGCTGCTGTGGTGCTCCATGAGGTGCAACCATTTGTGGCTCAATCCAAGCTCCCAACTCTCGTGTCTTCCTATTTAAGGCCGTATTAAAACTCCTCTCATCCCACGTCTCACAATTCAACATCTCTGAACACTTTGCTAACTCTATATCCACATAATAGCCCAATCTTTTCGCCAACTTGGTCACATAGTGACCTCCACAGATTGCACTATTGTCCTTGATTCCTGGTGCTCTTCTTGAAAGATACTCGGCTATTATCCAAGCCGCATTTCCATTCTTCTCCTCTAACAACTTCATAACCCAAAGATCCGGTTGATTGCACTTGTCTCGGCTCCCTGTCCTATGCAAGACACTCCAAGCTATCAATTTTTGTAAAATTCTCAACAACGGATTCCTTAGCTTTGATGAATTCCTTCTCGTACAACTTGGGTCACCAACACTGTTCCAATACTCAGCCAACCCGGCATAATCATTATGCCTCCTTACTAATCTCACAAAATGAGATGCAAACAATCGACTTTTGATATCATGTGGCTCGTACAAGCTAAGAACCACGGAAAACTCTGGCAAAGTAAACTCATGCTCTCTACCACAGAGCCTAAACCAAATGCATTTGTCATTCATAAGATCCACAACCTTCCTCTCAAAGTAAAACGTGGAGAAAAACTCCAAACACCATTCACGGTTAACATTCTCGTGAATGCTAAACGCATTCTCCCACGAATAATCCTCAAAACTAGAACCATCTCCTTCATACACATATGTCATTCTCATCAAGTTCCTTAACTCCATCTCACATTCATACTCATGAAATAAACTCCAATCAACTAACCTTGGTTTGGCGATTTTCCTCCCTTGTAACTTCGATAGACGCTCACGAAAAGCGTGCCTCTCTTCGCTGCTTAAGCCACTAAACTTCAAATTCTCGTTACGCTCTGGATTCACAGTATACTTAACCTTCTCTTTGATATTCCTATTCACAAACTTTTGCACAATTGGATTACTAACTTCACGCGATGAACTCGATCCTCCTGCAAGAAATCTCTGTAGAAATCATGATTATTCGTTAGTATAAGAGTATAAGAAACAAAGTTAGATGATTAAGAAGTCCAAAAGATTCGATTTGAAAATCTTCAAAAAGTTTTACCGAGGGCTCCATCCGATCGGTATCTCTCTCCATCCGATCGGATGGAGTTGTGACCTTGTCCAGCCGATCAGTAGCAACTCGCAACCGATTCGGTTGTACTTACTGTATCAAAAACAAAAAAATTTCGACTCCAAATCAATCCTATCTAGTTCCACTCTTCCTTATCCTGCATTTCATCAATCACTATGGTCTCTACACATCCCACTTATCACTAAATCATATCCATAACATACTCGCATGATCAATCTTAGAACCTATGAACATATTCAAAATCAAACCTTATTGATGTTCTAATCCACAATGCATCATCCTAGGAACACTAATTAACATCTAAACAACATCTGGAAATCATTAATTTCTACCCAGAATCGATTCAAAGTTTTGACCCTTATGATTCAAAAAATCAATTAATTCATTCTTCCTCAAGACTTAATCAATCCATCTCATTCTTTTTGCAATGATTTCCTCAATCATTTACCCATCTATTCCAGAAAAATCATGCCTTAATTCGAACTATATCAAAAACGCCTAAATTTTGACCTAATTCAATCAATTCGAATTAAAACCTAATTGACACAAATTGATGATGTTACTTACTTGTTTTGGTGCCATTGATGATCCTTCAACTCTCCTGCAACTCTTAAAACTCTCCTAATGGTCGAATTAATGAACCCCAAGTGTGGTGGAATGAGTGTGTGTGTTTTTTTATGATTTTTGAAATCTTGGGTATATATACTTCACTCCATCCGATCAGTATTTCATCCAACCGATTCGGATTGAATTTTTGCAAAACTTCACTTTTTCTTTCTTTCTTCAATACTTTGACACTTGCAAGAACAAATAGAAAGTATTTGACTCCCTTAAAAGACTTCACCTTAAGTAAAAATACCACCAACACACTTATTCTCCCAACTTGTTATCCAAACTATCTCTACAACTTCTAAAACAAAACTTAACTCCATAGATTAAAACTTAATAAAACCATAAGGTAACCAAAAGGTCTTAAACTTAAATCAAACTTAAATGCAAAACATTAAACTACTATTAAAAATGCATTAAAAATAAACAAACAAACATTAGCACAAGCCTTGTGCTTTATTCTTCAACTTTTGCTCTTCAACCTTCATCCTTCAAAGTATTCATGCTTCAAGATGTCTTCACTTTGAAATTTGCCGGATAACTTTCGGTTAGTCACTTGTGTTTTAAACTTCCTTGCAAAATTTCTTCCATCCGGACAAACTATATCAAACTTCACATGCCATTCTCCATCACCTTCTTCTTTCTTGTAAACACTAGCTCCTTCGGGTCCCCATTCCAAATTCTTCAATTGAACCGGTAAGGATCCAAGAAAATCTGTCAATTTATGGAACACAAAAACATTCTTGAATGGGTTATAGAAAACCTCCATAGCTAATGCTCTTTCCAACTCATCTTCAATACCAAAGTAACTAGGGACAATCGGTCCATACTTAGGTCTTCCCTCTTCATCTCTACCAACTTCAAAACAACCTAAATGGTCTTCTTCTTCTTCTTCTTCTTCATGCACTTCCTTAATAATCTTGCCTCTAGGTTTTGGATAATAGGTATGCTTATAGATCCCATCACTAATAGTCATAGTACCTCTACCCATATCTATAATAGCTCCGCAAGTTCTCAAAAACGTTCTTCCTAACAACAAAGGTAACTCTTTATCTTCCGGGATATTAAATACAAGAAAATCGGCTAAGAAAGCTTGATATCCTACTTGCACTCTAACATTCTTCACTTCTCCCATTGCTTTTGCTCTTGAATTGTCAGCCATAGTAAGATTATATTGATTTGGTTGAGGATTACCAAGTCCTAATCTTTTGTACAACGGGTATGGCATCACATTCACACTTGCTCCTGTATCGGCCAATGCATAAATTGCATCGGTTCCATTCACCTTAATTGGTAACACAAAATTTCCCGGATCGCTCTCTTTCTTAGGCAACCCATTTTCAACTATCTTTTCCCTTGCAAACTCATCAAAATTCTTATCCTCTAGCCTAGCTGTTGCCATCATAACCGCATCTAACTTCTTACGATAAACCATGTAATTGTTCAACACTTCTATAACCGGCTTCTCTTCCATAAGCTCCTTAAATTTCATTTCCAAGTTCTCCAAAACAGCTTCTTTTTGTTCTTTAGTCAATGGTTTAACTACTTGAGGTGATTTGGGTGATGAACTAGATGAACTACTCTCATTTTTAGGGGTGGAGGGTTGGGTAAGTTTGTTAAGTGGTGTTTTCTTGCGATTAGCCTTTCCCATTTTAACAATCTCTCCTCTTCCTTCCTTCTTCTCTACCATATCATCATCAACATCAATTCTCATCTCTCCCATAGCAAAATCAACCCTACATTTAGTTTTCACCATGAAATTTCTACCAAACATAAATTCCGGTTCATCCACATTTCCATATTCCAACACAACAAAATCAATCTTGAAAACATGACCATGAATATTAACTTTCACATCTCTCACTATCTTCCTACCATAATTCTCATAATCAAGCCTAACAAAGCCAAGCTTACTAAGCATTTCTTCCGTAATGTAATTCTCACCATATTCCATATTAAGTTGAGCATCCCAAGCCTTAACTCCTTCCACACCACATGGTGTAGCATACCTCATAAATGGTACATCAAACTCTTTAGGTGGTGCTTGCGTGAACACAACCACTCTTTTCTCCTTGGGTAAATAAACACTGCTTTCGCCAACTTCTTCTTTCCTTTCTAAACCAATCTTAGCTTCATCCAAAATGCATTCCAACTTCTCCAAAGAATCTCCTGAATCTCTCAACATCTCTTCCAAATGTCTCAAATATTCCGAAACATTGCTTAAACTCTCCATTCTACTTAAGCACTATCATAACATAACCACAAAACAAAAATTCCAAACTATTAGCGTGAGGGTTAGATATAATCGAACCATATCAAAATATCAAACAAAAATAAGCTAACAAACAACTTCAAATCATCAAAACATCAAAACAACTAAAAATAAAAAATCATAAAAACTTTTACCGAGGCAACCATCCGATCGGTATCACCTTCCATCCGATCGGATGGGAAAACTGCAAAAGATGAAATCTCACCAACCGAATCGGATGCGGGCGGCCTCCGATCGGTTCGATCGATTTTTTTTTTTTTTTTTTTTTTTTTTTTTTTTTTTTTTATATTACTAATAATAATACTAAGACTAACTAATGACAAAACTCTTTTTAACTTGTTTTTTTTTTTTTTTTTTTAGAAACTAAAAATAAGAATAAATTAACTAGAACTAATTAATATAATCCTATAATTAATTATCAAGCATTAAATTATCTAATTAACTTTTAACTAATGAACTAATGAACATAAAGACTAATTATAACTCATTCAATAAAAACTATAAAACTACCAAACATTAAAATTAATAAATTAACTAACATTAACTAATCATTAAACATAATAAAACTTTCTAATACCCTAAATTAATTAATCTAATTACTCTACTAATTAAACATAACATTAATGAATCATAAAAACTGAAAAATAACAAAAATTACTAAACAAAAAATATTAACGAGACCACCAACCGATCGGATGGAAATCCATCCGATTCGATTGGTCCGAACCAAACTTTTTTTTTTTTTTTAGTTTTTAACCTTTTTAACTTAAAAAAAAAAAAAAACTTAGACTACTAAGCCCAACTACCAAGAAAATCTTAACAATTCCCCGGCAGCGACGCCAAAAACTTGATGTGCGTGTCGTTGTGTTCAAGTTTTAAAATTTATAAACACGATTTATCCAATTCTCTAATCACACATACGAGCAAGTATACTCGTCCGTGGTAGTAAAGGGTGGTAAGTCGAGATCGTCCCAAGGGAATTGGGGTTGAGGATTAGTAAATAAGTTTTAGCAAAATGGAGTGTCAATCCAATTTGAAGCAAATTAAAAACAAACAAGCAAGGTTCAATCAATCAAAAACTAATATACTTGTGTGTAGTTTCCATGACAATTGTTTAGAGTAACCAATCAAGTTGGGTGTTACTTGTAATGATGCACAACTTAAAATGAATGATTAACAATCTATGGTTTTTGTCATGAGAAATCATATCTAAGAATTCAATCTCCTAGTTAACTCCTTTCGGCCATTATTAACTATTACGATAATTCTATTAAGTCCTTTTTGTTGTTTGAAAGCATGTCTTATCTCAAGAATTCCTACGAATCCTTTCGGCCTTTTTCGTGATGAAATCGTTTCCAAATCCATTTTAATGAGTAAAGGTGTTGCTTGTCACACACCACAATCCATACTAATTCGTGCACTAACTTTTTGGAATAAAAACATAAAGAAAACTCCTTTCGGCCTTGTGAATCTTTGAAATTGTTTTTACCAACCAATTAAGCAAGATTAGATTTTATCTCAACAAACTCATAAAATAAGATATGTTTTCATGCATCACTATGATAAGATTACTCCAACAATTGTCACATCATC
The DNA here is from genome assembly GCA_021014915.2 of Artemisia tridentata subsp. tridentata. Taxonomy (NCBI): domain Eukaryota; kingdom Viridiplantae; phylum Streptophyta; class Magnoliopsida; order Asterales; family Asteraceae; genus Artemisia; species Artemisia tridentata. The sequence continues at coordinate 335,623,803 of CP139506.1, forward strand.
CACACACAAGTATAACTAAATTACTCCATAACAATCATAACCAAACATAAATAATTAACCAAACTTTCATTCATCATATAGTAAAAGTAAAAGTAGTTCATGATAACTCAACAAGAAATACCTATCAAGGAATTACAAGAACTAGAATTGTGGAACTATAGCAATCCACACTCCTCCAATCGCCTATTATCACAAATAAACAACTCCACACACGGACGCAACTCTTGAGACTCGAACTCAAGATCTCCTGGACGTTTTCACAGCAACTACAAGCTTTCGGGCAATAATAATAATAGTGGTGTAGCTTTCTTAGGTTATGTCACTTCCCCAAAAGAACTCTCTTTGTAAACTAACTAAGGGTTCCTTAAATAAGTGAGGAAACCCTTCTTATCCAAGTAAAAATGTCCCATATGATTTAACAGCTGAGAAATGATAAGCCTCAATGATTATGGGGCTTAAATTCACCATTTAATGCAACTTTGTAACTTCAGTGTTGGCCAACCGATCGGTATTTGGCTCCTACCGATCGGTTGGAGCTCTCGGTGTTTCCAACTTCACTCCATCCGAATCGGATGCGGGCAGCATCCGATCGGATGGATGATCCTGCCATGCACTTTTATTTTCTTTTATTCATTTCTCGTTACGTGCTTGATCCTTCGCTGTACCACTGATTTCCTTCATAGAACTTGATCTTTTCTTGATATATTAAGCATAGAAGTCTTGGTCTAATCAATTCTTTGAAGTATCATGTGGTTTCTTTCTCGTAATTCTCCTTATGTGCATAATCTCTTCATTTCTTCGTGTTTTCCTCCACTTTTCCTGTACTTGGCTATATTTACTTGCATACACACTTTTTCATCATTTAGCAACAAATATATGCAAATATAACCAAATATGATGCACAAAACTAGCAATAACGCACCTAAAAACATGTTAGATTTAAGCGCTATCAGAATTCTATGTGTTTAGTGGTTTGAGGCTTTGAGATTTGCAGCCAATGGATTCCCAAGAAATTTCCCCATTTAGGCTGCCTAAAACCAGCAGACCTGGAAAGAAGGTCAAATGGAGGCCACGGCTCCACTAAATAGGCGACGGCTCCACTAAATTTAGTGGTGCCGTGGTACCTTTAGTGGTACCGTGCCTCTGGAAGACGAAAAATACAATTCTCTTCCACTTTTTGACTTTCTTTCCCTGAAAATCTGCAAACACAACCTGATTCCCATGCACCCAAATCCCCAAATCCAACATCCTTTTCAACCTTACATGTCTTTGATTTGGCTATTTAAGCTAACATCATGCATTTCCATCCTTACACCTTCACACTCACCATACAACCACCATGTCTTCCACCATTGCTTCAACCTCACACAAAAACAAGAAACCAAGATTCAACATCAAGCCAACCAATCAAACCACTCTTGTTGATCAATGGATCAAAAGTGTTCACACACCACAAACCTCAACCAAACCTTCCAATGAGATGATTCTCATTGATCTCACCTTGGATGATGAAGATGATATACACACACCCATAACCTCTACCAAATCATTATCTTCCTTCACTACACCCCAAGCTTCATCCAAGGCAACCTTAATCAAACCAACATCCTCATCCTCCACCACTATTGGAACCAACACACATTCACCTCAACCAAGTCCCATTCCATCACTAGCCTTAACTCTTAACTCATCACCTTCAACTTCCCTTGAAGTGGGAACCAACACATCATCCTCATCACTTTCACCATCACCACAACCTCTAGCTCTCACCCTAACCTTATCACCAATCACTCCTTTTGAGTTTGGGAGCAACACATCATCATCTTCCCTATCACCATCACCTCAACCTTTAATGGGTCATCCCATCCTTTATCCCCTACAACCACACACCTTGAGTTGTGCTTGTTGCCATCACAACCTAGAACTCATCATGAACCTTAGAGATGAGCTTAGCTTTAGGTTCTCATACCTAGAACACCTCCTCACACCACCCATAGGACCCATCATCCTTCCACCTCCTCCACCACACAATAGCCCAAACTAAACATGGTTATGTTTAGTCCCTCCAATAAATGCTTAGGAACCCTTTTGAAGTTGGAAGCAAATCTTGAAGCCTCATATTACTATTGATGTTTATGTGTCTTCTTGTTATTTTAATTTGCTTTCTTATTGTAGTCATACTCATGTATGACATTTATTTTAGTTTTAATGGGCATTCATGTGGTTGTTTTATTTTTAGCTACTTGGCTAATTTTCTTCTTGTGTGGTTGGATATTTGTCTTAAGTGCTACTTGTTAGATATTATACATGTGTTATCTAACTTTGTTTTGTAGCATACACCATTGCTCGATTCCTTGGTGTTCTCCAAATGAGGGGGAGTATACATCAAGGGGGAGCTTTTTTCACCTTTTTGATTCGACAAAAAGGGAGAGAAATGGGAGTAAACTCATTAAAAACTTGTTAAAACTAATTTTAACTTAAAATGAGTTTATATTTTGTCATCATCAAAAAGGGGGAGATTTTTTATGCAAATAATGTTCTAAAAACGTTATTTATATCGTTCGATTACTTCACGTTTTGAGGATGACAAAATGTGAAATCACGTTACGTTAAAATTAACGTAAACAAGTTTTTAATCGGAAGATCCCGTTTCTACGCAAATCACTCTAGAACAAATTTACAACTTGACAAATGATCAAAGAAGTGAATTTGTGTTTTGAGACTTCACATTTTAATGGGACAAAACATTTTTTCAAAAATACACATTACAAATTATTTTTGAATTATTAAGAAATGTTTTAATGGAAAAATAAGTTTGAAAATCACAACAGCTATTTTTCCCCCCAAAATCAGCTCCAACCTTCCCCAAATAAGTTTTCACCAGAAAAGACAAAATTTGGAGCGTCCTAGTCTAGGACGGCTCCACGGTTCCACTAAATTTAGTGGAGCCGTGGCATGTTTAGTGGAGCCATCCATACTATTTTTTCTGTAACATTCAGATTTTCTTTGCATATAAATACCAACCCCTTTCACAGATTTTAGGCACCCTTTCACACAGAAAAACTTCTGAGTTTAAACCTCTCACACCTTTCTCTTCTTTAGATAATTTAGATTAGTTTTCTTTTGTTTTAAGAGTGATCCAATCATCCACCAAGAGATCCTCTTCATTCCTCTTCATTAGCAAGAGAAGAACACAAGTATCCAAGTTGATACAAGGTGTTATCATTCCTCTTCATTAGCAAGAGAAGAACTCAAGGTATTCAAGAAGATACAAGAGTTATAGTTGTTAGGTTTTTGTAACACTTGTTACAACCTTGTTGTATCATAGCATACATCAAGTTTATTTATCTTTTGTGAGTGAGAGTGAAGATCAAGTGTGATCTTATAGAGATAGTGGATATCTCTTAAAGCCATTGGGCTTGTGTGATTGATCAAGAAGATCAAGGGTCGATAGATTAGTGTTAGTTGAGAGAGTGTTGATCATTGTGATCGTGTTGAGATCTTGGTGATCTCTTGAAGCCATTGGGCTTGAGTGTTTGGTCACGTGAACCTTGGTAGATTGGTGCTAGCTAAGATTAGCACTCGACATCTAGCTTAGTGTCGGTAATAGGATAAGCGACGTGTATGGTTTTCTCCGCCTGAAGGGAAGTTGTTAATATAGTGTTTGAAACTCTCGAGTGTGGTACTCGGGGAGTGGAGTAGGGCGAAGAAGAGCTTCGTAGCCGAACCACTATAAATCCTTTGTCTCGGTTTGATCTTTCCAACTCTACTCTTTACTTTTATTATTTACCATTCGTTAGCTTAGTGTGTAGTTCATATTGGTGTTGATTGATTATACATAGAGTTCGAATCAAAGTTTCCAATAGCAAACTTTTAAAACAAGATTTTTTAAAAGAAATTAAAACCGGTAAACTATTCAACCCCCCTTCTAGTTTCCCACAAATGCATCTATGTATGCATAATTTTGTAATGTAATAACAGTTGGTTTTCAAGTTGAAGATGATATTTTTCATTTATGTTAAACCCAAAATACAACTTGAAAAAACTAGTACAATGTCTTGCTATACTACACCAAAATGAAACCTGCTAACATTCATAACCTACTGATTCAATACATGAACCATATCACTTTAAAACTAAATAAAGTAAAAAAAAACAACCAACTGATAACCAACAACTTCTTCATTCTTTTAGCTTCAACACATTTTTCTTCTACTTCTCCATGTAGTCGATTCATTGAATTTAATAAACCAGGAATGGTTTGCATAGCCCTATCAAACATAGGAGGATCATACCAATCTATTATCCCACAATTTGATACCTATTAAAATTGATAAAAATTAATTAGGTTAAATTGTCCCAAATTGGGGGTTTTTAAGAACTACGACATTGAACACTTACTCTTTTACCACAACAATAAAATCGTCTGCCTGGGTTATGTTGTGTCCAAGAAGCTTTGATCAAGGCTTGTGATCCGCAGTACTTGCATCTCACCATCAGTATTAGTGTGTGTTTGTGAGTGTGTTTTGAGTGTGTATAGAAGCAGGAAAAGAAAACATAACATATAAACCATTTACTCATTAAGAGAATGACTAAACTACCCCCCCCCTCTCCAATATTAGCCACGTCACCTTTATTAGTGGTCAACTGACGGATGACCCGGTCAAGGGACCAAACCCGTATGGGATGTAAATCACAGGGATTGGATCCGGGGAAATTAAAGTTCAGGGACCATTTTCGTTGGATCCGGTAAACCACAGGGACGATTTATGAAGTTTACTCTTTTTTTTTTATAAGTAAGATTATTTTAGTAAAAATAAATAAATAAATAAATACTTATTTATAAGTTTTTAAGAAAGATTAAAGCTTGATCGTTTTTCTTTTATATGTAGTAAAGATAGATAAATGACCTTTTTTAACTTATTTTTTGAATTATTTGTTTAGCTTTTTCGTATTTGACAATTCAGATAGGAGAAGAAAGAAGAAAAATTAAAATGAGGAGAATGAGAAAAATAAGGGGAAAAATTATAAAAAGATACATCTATGTTTGTGATTACATGTGAAATATGCGATTGTGATTCTTCCATGTTTTAGTTAGGTGTTCTAAATTTTATGAACATATGTGGCCGTGTGTGTATCTAATAAACCATTGTATTATAAAAAATTCTTCTCTGATTTCACACACATTATCAAAGGTTTGTTTGTAAAATGATGTGACAATGACCCGCGATCCATTTTAGACCTGATATCTAGTTGTTTCTTATATATAAACCCTTTATATATGCACATATTTAATCATTATTCAAATCATATTTGCTGGTCTTGGTATTTGACATTATGTTCGTCCACATTTTTGGTCTAATAACTTTTTATGTATTCTTATGACTTCGGCTCCATAACATGGCGAATAGCCTACAGGACACTCTAACGTTGTATGATAAAAAAAACTCTAATGTGTCGATCGTAGCTTTATCAATGTCTTAAGTTAAACGAATTTTTACGTTTATCGGGCGTGCGCTGGAGAAGGGATATGAATGCACGACATGCAACATGATCCTAGCACGGACCACCTCAACCTGACTATTTAAGAGTCTAAACTTTTCGGTCATGACCAAAAACCAAACAGACCATGTAATTTCTCGTCATGGTCTGTTTGGTTTTTGGTTTTTGACGAGAAATTACATGGTCTGTTTGGTTTTAACATCGACTACAATTTATGTCAGCTATTACGCCACACCATTTTGATGTAGCAATTGAGAAACATGTTACTAGACATAAGAAAGTTCAACCATATATTTCTATGTTTTATGTTTCTCAATAATGATCATATTGCATGTACATCATACAGAACAAGTAAGCAACACCTTTTTGAGGTTCTTTCAAAGAACATAACATAAACACAATGATCATAACCTACCTCATATCCAATCATATTATGATAAACATCTAACATGTATAATATTCAAAATAAGAAAAGAAGTACAAAGGGAACATGGGTACAAAATGATAGGTGCAAACCCCACAATTTCAGGCGGAAAGGATAGTTATGATGCCATGTTATTATGGCATTATGTAGGCCTTGCCATATTTAATACTAATATGGGTTATGTTATTAAGATCCTCTATGATGTGATAATAGGGGGTTTTAGTCAAAATGTACAAATCAAGATGCATATTGTACAAACCCGAAATGTATAGGGCCCCAAGAACCTCCTGTGTGAGGGTCCGTATAAACTCCCCCATTTAATACCGTTTGCTCAAAAAATGGGGCTCCATTTTTTGCATTATTTCTTGGTGGGTCACGTCACTCCTTTTGGCTCAAACGCTGGCTTGTACAGTGTGCATCGCAAGTTGTACGGTTTGACCAAACCCTCCCTGATGTAATAACATAGGGAGGGTATGTATAACACATCCCTTTTCTTTCTTATTTGAAGTTGAAAATTGGATATAACAACATTTTATTATGGTACATGTCGGTAATTATAAGTATTGTATCATAACTGTATTAGTTAAAGTGCACAAAGTCTATTACTTAGTTTATTTGTTTTAATTTTAGAGTTAGATACTTTTATTTTAACTTAGAGTAACGTATGTTTGTGAGATGCATTACTAGTCGTCTCATACAAAAGACTGGAGCTAGTATGACCGAAAAATATCATAGAAAATATGTAGAATTGTGAATACCTGTTTGGGTTTTGGCTATGCCTCTCATTAACATATATAGAAGTTTACAAGGGACAATGTTACACATACAACCTATTATACATCAATTATATACAGATATAAAAGTAACAATACTATACTAAAGGTATACTATTTAACACACACCTCGCAGTCTGAGCGTGGAGGTTCCTGAATGCTCAGACTGGACCTAAACTCAAAGAATAATTGCAAGGATAAGCCTATAATATAAATAGAGTAAATTACATGGTTCGTCTCTGTGGTTTGAGGTAAATCCCTAATTGAGTCACTGTCTTTTTATTATTGCATGATTGATCCATATGTTGAAACTATTGCACACCGTTCGTCCTTATCGCTAACTGTCGTTATCTTCTCCGTTAGCTCTCAATCATCAAGTGGCAACGTTAGTCCATTAACCAAACAATCGTTTGCAACATTAGTCCTTTATAATAACAGTCGTTTCTAATTAAATAAAAATTTGTTTTTCTTACGTAACTCGTCCGTTTTCTTACGTTTTTATCCGTTTTGCTACGTTTTCGTCCGTTATTCATACGTTTTTACACATTTTTGCTCGTTTTAACACGATTTTTCGTCCGTTTTTCTTATGTTTTTATACATTTTCGCCCGTTTTAACACATTTTCATCTATTTTTATATGTTTTCGTCCGTTTTTGCACGTTTTTGTCCATATTCACACGTTTCAGTCCGTTTTTCTTACGTTTTCGTGTGTTTTTATACGTTTTCACCCGTTTTTTGTACGTTTTCTTATGTTTTCGTCTGTTTTTTAGGTTTTCGTCCTTTTTTTTACGTGTTCATCCGTTTTTACACATTTTCGGCCGTTTTAACATGTTTTCGTCCGTTTTTATACGCTTTCGTCCGTTTTGTTACGTTTTCTAACGTCTTATACGTTTTTATACGTTTTCGCCTGTTTTGCTACGTTTTTATACGTTTTCGTCTATTTTTATATGTTTTCGTCCGTTTTTCTATCGTTTTTACAAGTTTTCGTTTGTTTTACACGTTTTTGTCCGTTTTACTCATTTTTGTCCATTTTTATGCGTTTTCATCCGTTTTGCACGGATGAAAACGTGCAAAACGGAGGAGAATGTGTAAAAACGGATGATAACGAATTAAACGGACGAAAACCTATAAAAATAGACAAAAACATAAGAAAACATACCAAAACGGGGGAAAACGTATAAAAACAGACGAAAACGTAAGAAAAACAGACGAAAACGTGTGAAAATGTACGAAAATGTGTGAAAACAGACAAAAACGTGTTAAAACGGACGAAAACGTATAGAAACGGACGAAAACGTGTAAAAACGGACAAAAACGTGAAAAAAAGTAAGAAAAACGGACGAAAACGGGCGAAGACGTATAAAAACGAATGAAAACTTATAAAAACAGACAAAAACGTAAGAAAACAGACGAGTTACATGAGAAAACCAAATTTTTATTTAATTAGAAACGATTGTTAGTGTAAAGTACTAACGTTGCAAACGATCGTTTGGTTAATGGACTAACGTTGCCACTTGACGACTGAGAGATAACGGAGAAGATAACGACAATTAACGATAAGGACAAACGGTGTGCAATAGTTTCAACATAGGGATCAATCATGCAAAAAAAATAGGGACTCAATTAAGGATTTACCCCAAACCACAGGTACGAATCATATAATTTATTCATAAAAATATCTGCTAACTGATGTGTTGAGGGAACATGAAATACTCGAACATGTCTTAAGGCAATATGTTCCCTAACAAAGTGTAAATCTATTTCTACATGTTTAGTTCTTTGGTGCTACACATGATTAGAGGATAAAAATAAGGCACTGACATTGTCACAAAAGACAACAATAGACTTAGCAAGAGGACAATGTAACTCAAGAAGAAGATTACGGAGCCAAGTCGTTTCAGCAACAACATTGGCAACTCCCCTATATGTGGCTTTAACACTATAATGAGAGACAACATGTTGTCTCTTGGAAGACCAAGAGACAAGTTTATCACCAAGAAAACACAATAACCCGAAGTAGACCGACATGTTACATGACAGCCCGCCAAATCAGCATCAATGTACGAAATAAGACGATCAACGGATGGAGGACGAAGAAAAAGCCCAAGAAACAATGTCCCTCACAAGTAACACAAAATGTGTTTGAGAGCATTCATATGCGGTTCATGAGGATCATGCATATAGAGACACACTTGTTGAACAACATATAGTATATCTGGCCGAGTAAACGTAAGATATTGTAATACACCTGCAAGGCTACGATAGGATCAGCAACATGAGTACCACCGGACCCAAGTTTAGATTTACTAACAATAGGCGTGCGACAAGGATTACAAGATTCCATGTCAGCGCGGGAGAAAATTTCACAAACAAATGAAGACTGAGCAAGAAATAGTCCCTTAGAAGAGCGAACAACAGACACCCCAAGGAAATACGATAAATTACCAAGATCAGTCATGGCAAACTCAGAGGACAAACGCAAGAGAACCCGATGAACTAAATCCCCAGATGAGGCCGTAAGAATGATATCATCAACATATAATAACAAGAAGATGGTATCGTGGCCACGATGATGTGTCGGATTTGCTACTACAAAAACCAAGATAGGCAAGATGTTACGCCCCAAAAATGACACAGTAATTTTTTTTGAAATTACACAAACTTAGACACTCAATTTCGTACATAAATGAACTAATATAGTGCAAATTAAAAACTTTGTGAACAAGTAAGGGTAAAACTAGACTCACTCAATCTTAAAACATTTATAGAAACAACATTTGTCGACCAAAGGATAAAAGCTTAAAGAACGAAGGAACCGGAACTCTTCTGTGAACACAAGTCAATGCGGCGTATTCATATATTGAATACGCCGTATCGAATCCAAATTCACCAATACGCCGTATCCAAGTCTCTTGAATACGTCGTATTACATATACTCCGTATTCACTCAAAAGACTTACCAAAACGACCGGTACGCCGTATCCGTAAGTGGGATACACCGTATCAACAATACGTCGTATCCATCCTATGGATACGCCGCATCGAAGTACCAGATACAAGATACAAAACATCACATAAGCATTTTACACTGCAGAATCTAAATTTCTGCATAACTCAAATTGCTGTAACCTCAACCCAAATTCACATTACTTCATAAATAAACTACACATAACACACATTATATCGGCAAAGTCATTCCAAGACTTAAACGGATCAAACGGGTAAAATTTGGACTTATGCCAAACACCCTTTAACAACTACTATAACCAAATTCACATTCAATTCAAGCATCATTGACACAAACTAAATTCAAGACTTAAACATAGACTTACACAAGACCCATACACATCATTTTGACCCACTTTAACAAAAGATATACCAAAAGTAAGAGAAGAAACTTGGGGCTTCCAACTTCAATTTCACTTTGTTCAAAAGATGAGAGTCTTCTACTTCCAATCCAAAAGGCTATAGTTCTATATGAAAACCAACCTACACCTTTTCCTTACCTTTGATGGTTTCTTCGGTACCTATTAAAACAACATCAACTATAACTCGTAAGTGAATTGTTTATTAAGTATATGGCATAAACATTCATTTTAAAGGTTATAAGTAGTGGGGCGCACTAAACATAACATAAATATTTAAGAGCAATCTATAAGGCTATGCATAGTCGTTGACCCAAGCGACCTGGGTCACCGGCTGCCACGTCAGTTTTCTCTCTCCGGCGACCAGAAGCGACCGACCTGCCACAGTCGATGACCGACTTTTTTTTTTTAATCAAACATTTAAAATAAACTTAAAATTCATTAATAATAAAAACATTACAATACTAAATTATAAACATTACAATACTAAATTAAAAAAAAAAAAAAAAAAAAAAAAAAAAACCGTAAACTAATCAACTAAATTGTATTTTTCTTTGATTTCTGCCTTAAGCTGCCTAAGATGATTTTGGTGACTTTCGGGCAAAGTTGGGTCGATTTTGGTGTAGTATAAGATAAAATCTTGGTTCTTGGTTGATTTTTCCATGAGTTCGACCTGTTTTTGTTGAAGTGTTATTTTTTCTCTTTTCATGGCCAGCTCTTCTTGTTTTATCTTCAGATACTCATCTCCACCGACCTTATTTTTTCCCTCTTTTGCCGGCTTCGATTTGAAGAAGTTCTTGGTTAGCGATGCTACAAACGATTGTGGTAGATCACGGGAGGAGGACGATGATTTCCTCCTAGCTGCGTCACGACCTTCTGGTCATGATTCTCTAGTATCGTCTTCAGTTTCAGAATCATCGACTTCTTGAAAATTCAAAGGACCTTGTGTTGACCCCGAAGTTGTTGTAAAGCCTTTTTTTTCTTCCTACTATTCATTCGGATAGCTTCCCCCTCTGTTTTCCAAGCATCGTGATGCCTCAAGATTTTCCAACATTCCACCTAGTTGAAATCATGACCGCAAATCATACGGTATTCCCTCAAAGCATTCTCACTATCATCAACATCATTCTCACCACTATCATGGTTAAGCTTGATATTATCCATGATAGTAGCAAAATTTCCAACCCTACTCCGAATCCGATTCTTCCATTTGCTGCTGATAGAGTCATAGCTTCTTGATGAACCGGTTTCTTTATTAAAATACGCTATCACCTCCGCCCAAAAGCGGTTCCTGTTAATAGCGTTTCCTCGCTGGGAATTTTCTGACACAAAAACCCAAGCTTTACAAAGAGCGACCTCTTCTGCCTTTGTTCATGATGCCTGTTTTTTGGACAGTTCGGCCTTCTTCCTTTTGTCCTTCGCCTTTGTAGCACGTCGCGAAGCGGTCCTTGGTTTGACGGGTGATGTCTCTTCAACATCGTCATCGTCTTCAACGGGGAAAGAACCATGGTACGAACCACGGTAAGAACCGTGACCTGAACCTTGCCCCATCGACGCATCTTGAGTCAGATATTGTTGCGTCGCTTGGTTGTCCATAAAATCCTCAAAATCCATCTCAAGATTAACATCCCGAATCGGGGAATAATCTTGATACGGTTGGGGAGATTGCAAGAAATTCATGTTAGGCCGATACGACGACCCACTTGGTTCTTGGTAATAATCCGTATTAGGACGATACGGTGGAACATATGGACGATTCACGTAAAATGGGTTTTGATTTGGGTTGGGTTGTGGTAATCGTGATGAGTATTCAAAAGAGGGTGCACGAAATCGAATACCCCGTTGTTGTGGTGGTGTTATGCTGGTTAGTTGGAAGTTGTTTTCCGGCGAGAAGTTCAAATTTGGGGCATTTTGGGGTAGTCGGGATCGTCGGTCTTTTGATGTGGGAGTGTTTTTCTTTGACATGATAAGAAGTGGTTTATGGATGAGAAGTTGAATATGAATTGTGTTTGAAATTGTGTATTTAGATGTGTGTTTGATGTGGGTATTTATAAGGTTGAAAAAGTGTTTTTTTTTTTTTTTTTTTTTTTTTTTTTTTTTTTTTTTTTTTTTTTAATATGCATCGGTTTGATTTTGGAAATGTGCATATGCTTTAAACTCGGTCGGTTGGCCGATCGATATTGATTTTCTCCCACATGCGACCGATCTTCTACAACCTAAGAGACCGACCAAAATATCGGTCGGTTTGTGATTATTTTGGCGACCGACCGATTATTTCCGGTGGGATATGCATAGCCTAACATCACAACATACCTCATAATCTAAATATGCTAACTGTAACATATATACAAGCATTTGATCCAAGCTAACTATGCCAAGCTCCAAAAAGATTCACTATAACACATCATAATGCAATAATTAACATCATGATAACTATAACAAGTCTAGCCATCATACTTACCTTAATTACACCAACTAATTATCTACTTGAATTTGATACTTGCTCTACACTTGGTTCCTATAAGGGAATTAACCCTAATTAGTGACTAATTCAATAATTACATAAGAAATTATTAACCTTTAACCTTTTACCCAATTTCCTTCAAGAACTCTAATTTCTAAAATCAACAATTATACTTACTTGTGATTGGGACTGTGATTAAGGGCTCTTAAGAACTTGATTCTATGCTTCCTCAATTAAATTTTGCTAATAAGACTTGATCAATTTTCCCTCCCTTTCTTTCTCCTGGATATTCGACACCACCGAACACACTCTGCAAACTTCTGGATTTTTGTATTAAGAGGTGGATATTTATCCATTTTGCAGATTTTAGTTTTGCCTATTGGCAGTTTCGTTCCCTCATGTTCTATTCTTTGTAATATGGCTACAAAACTTTCTATACATTAACACATTTCTACTATAAATTATAGCTTAATCACTTTTTTTTATAAAATACATTCAAACACAATATTATACTATTACTTATAGCGATGGTAACTTAAAATATAATACTAACTTATATAATATAATAATACCTTTTCGGGTTTCGGGTGTAACACAATATAGACAGCAAATCGCTGGTACCAAGCACGTAGAGGTTGCTTAAGACCTTTGCAAAAACGACGGACGTAGGTAGGATGTGAGGTACTGATATAGCCAGGAGGTTGTTTCATATAAAATTCTAAGTTAAATCACCATTTAGGAAAGCATTCTTGACATCAATCTGATGATACGCAGGTATTAAGAGATAGAAATGCTCGGAACGATGCGAATGGTAGCAGGCCTGACAAATGGACTAAAAGTCTCGTTAAAGTCAATACATGGTTTTTGAGAGAAGCCCTGAGTGTGACAAATCGTAATTTCAGGTCATTTTCCCAAACTTCGAAAATTTACTATTCACGGATTACTATTCATCATTTCACTATTCATCATTTTTGAAGTCAGTTTGCGAATTTGAAACATTATCAAAAAATTTACTATTCACGAAATACTATTCATTCCCGGAGGGAAATCACTATTCATGCCTATCATTCATCATTTCATAAACTAGGTTTACGGGTATCAAAATTCGCGTAACCGTAAGGGTTTAGCTGCGTATTCAGGAAACATCACTGAGGACACATCATATAGACTAGAGTAGTCTACATATCATCAGTAACATCATCTTCATATTAGGTCATTCACGGGTTGCATAATTTCAATTCACGTATATTTATTTATTAAATAAACGCTATCACTCAATCATTTACTACGAACAATATACCCGACACTCCCGACTATGATCCTAACATATTTTCACACTCATTACAGTGATATAAAAATTATATTATTAGTTTACCCGGTGTTTTGAAATTATTTACTATATATACCGTTAAAGGCTTATAACTACGACGGTTTACGAAATTTCAACACGATAATTAATTGGACACCTGATACTTGCGAGAAATGTGATTTTATAATTTTTACAACTTCGTCATACTTTATCTTGTTCCGTTAAAATTTATTTCTAGCTAACTCAATACCCGATAACATAATATCCTAACTAAATACTAGCTAAATTACACACAAGTACAAGATTAATTATGGAAAACTACCACCTCATCTACCTTTCCCCCTTTTGCTGCCCCCTTGCCCCCCCCTCCTAGCCCACTTTGACTACAATTAGACCAAGGCTAGTTATCTAGCTCATAATCACTACATATTTCACATACTTCTCATTTAATACATCAAGTAAAAAAAAAAAATAATAATAAAAAAAAATAAATAAATAAATAAAACAAAAAAAAAAACATCATCCTCTCCCATCATCTTTGTGGTTCGGCCTAGATCAAGAAGAAGAAGAAAGCCATAGCTAATCCAAGTTCAAGTATTTTACAAGTTCTATTAGAGCTTCTAGTTAGAGTTTTGAAATAAAAACCTTGAAGTAATTAAGTCATTTACCTCAAAAACTCTTCATAATCAAGTAATTGTTCCAAGTAAAATTTTATACTCTTACATACTTCTATTTTATCTATTTTTAAGTTCTAGTAGCAAAACATGCAAGTATACTTATGTTACATACCACTTATAACTTGTTTTTATTATTAAAATGAACCTAAAGTATCCTATTAGTGTTCTTATGAACTCTATCATTTTTGGTAAAGATTAGGAACCCATGACACCCTAGGAAGGTGTATGGTAGGTTTAGAATAGCTTTGGTGTTGATTGGAAGGGATTTGTACAAGCCTTGAACTAATAAAAATGGTTTTTGACAATATATAATAAGGATCTGTCCATTTTTGCAAAATCTAGAAATTTCAGCAGATCATGGGTTATTTTGGTTTACATATTTAAAAAATACACTCAAAAACGAAGCCATGCCCGCTGGAATGAGTAAAAACGAGCTTACGACGAGAAAGATACGTTAATTCCAAGTTTAACGACTAAAAACTATTTTTTGAAAAATAACAAGCTGTCACACGATTTTCAATGGTTAAAACGAGGCATTGAACACGAACTAGACGAGCCGACATATTAAAAATCTATTAGTTCGCTGTAATACGAAGCCGAGGACATAAAGAACGTAGAAAACGAGCTTATAACGACCGAGATACGAGCGATAGAGAACCAACGTTCACAACACATTTTCATCAGCTTTTACTAAACAAAATTTTTTAAGTGTAAAACTGTCTTTTCGGGTAACCAAGTTGAGAGCCGTTTTTCTCATTGATCGAGTCAGTTTTGAGACATTAACACCTTGAGGTAAAATCAAGTACTCCCGGCCTATTTTCCAAATAGACCATTCGTTCGGCAATCGAACTTGTAACGAGTAAAATACGACCTTTCCAATATACCCAAAAACAGCACAAAAATAGCAAATTTAGCCCGACTAGCCAACTTAACTATTATTTTTCTTTATGATCGGGACTCGTATGGACAAAATTTCAGTGTTACGAATTTAAGATATTGTTACAAGCTTTCTAAAACCACTGAGCTTATTTCCTAACACTCAATGTACACCGTTTTACGACTAGCTTTGCGAGACTACTTAGTCATTTTTATAAGTTGTTGAAGAATATTAATTTACGACGGAAAACTCTATTTTTTGATAAATCACCAAACGGCGATCGTGGGATGTCGATACAACATATATACGCGTAAAATGTTTTATGACTTAACAAGACGTCAAAAATATATTTTTTTTCGACGATAAACATTATTTCCAAATTTCTCGAGTGGTATCGATAACATACGTATTTGCATGTGTAACATCATTTCATGACTTACATTAGATCATATCATTCATATTAGATTGCGGTTAGAGATCGCGCCTTATTTCAGTGTATCCACTATTGTTATCATAACCATTGCATCAGGTGAGTTTTCATAGCCCCGTTTTCAATTTATAATTTCATTTCTAAACTTGCGGGGGAGAATACATTGCACTATTTTTCATATGGACCAAAGTATCAAATTCATTTACATTGCTTAAGTTACCTCATTGCCATGTTAAAGTCCCCTTTTATTTATCATGAACCGTTAATTAAGTAGTAAGCGAGGGTGAGTGAATAGATCTATTGAGGGTGACTCCTCCATCCGGGTTGGTAAATCCAAACGGTCAAACGGATGCATTTCATTTGATATCAGATTCAGAGTGTCTGGCAAAACACTCTGGTGGGGCCTTCATAATCAGTCTAGCTTCGGGGTCATGAGCTTAAGAGCCTATGTATGATTTTTATGTAGCATTCTTGTCATTTCACTTTATACTTGTGGTTACCGTACAGACTTATTATTTACATAAACCTATGATTCTCACCAACATTTGTGTTGACCGTTTTAGCAATGTATTTTCAGGTAACTAAAGCATTCACATCATGGCCTGTATGAGGACTTATCATAGAGTCGCGATGACGACGCGTCTCACTTGTATTTTTATGCACGTAAACTATCGTTTGGTTTGTAAAAAACTTATTTCCGCAACTTTGACAAATCTTTTGGGACCTATCTTTTGTAAACTCTAAATGTTTTATGAAATCAAACGATGTACTTTTAAAATGACACTTTAGGTCGTTCAATGTAACTGTAACTGTGATGCTATGGCATTCACGCCCCAGGTATTCCATTCCGCTGCAAATCAGGTATTTGGGGGTGTGACAGATTGACATCAGAGCTAAGGTTATAGCGAACTAGGTTGTCCATGATACCCTAGACTATAACCACATCATCACAGCATCACATCATTTCATCATAAGTGCATATTCACTATACATGCGGTTTCATACATACATTATGCGGGTTATTTACTTTCATTTCACGTCGATTGTCACAGAGATGTCTTCAGATACTCATCCTATCATCATTACTTCAGACTCTGACATGGAGGATGTCTCATCACCACCTACTATAGTCCTAACATCAGTTAGCTCTACACCAGACTCATCACCTATACCATCCGATGCTGAGACTGAACCCTTTGAGGAGGGCGAAGTCGCACCTACACCACCCTTATCACCACTGATTCGTCATAGGGCTAGAGTTGTCCCTATCATTCGGCCAGGACAGCCGATACCTTTCGGTCGGGCATACCGACTATATCCGAATGGGCCTCTTATGAAGCTCACTGCTAGGAAGAGAGTATGTTCTCTTACTCGCACTCCTAGATCACCTACTGCTTATGTACCACTACCACCACCATCACTTATCCCTAACACTAGTGGTCGTCCTAGAGTGTTTACTTCATCTTATCCTCTCAGACGCCGCTTGACAGCGCGAAAGAGGGTAGCATTCTGTACACCATCACCACCATCATCACCATCATCTCTATCATCATTATCCCCATCCTCACCATCATCTGGAGCACCACCAGTACCATCACATCTCAGAGACCCTACACCAATATCTGACTTGCCGCTCAAGAAGCGTGCACGATTTGACACACCATCACCAGCTACTACTGAGACTACAGAGACTACACCACTTAGTAGGTTTGAGGTTGGTGAGAGTTCCAGAGCTGTAGCCGCTAGACAGCCTACTGCTCCTACACTTGAGACACGATTAGACCATCAGCAGGAGCAGATTGACAGGGCCTTAGGTCAGTTAGAGGAGATTCCATTGAGCCGAGTTGAGGCGATGGAGGAGGAGATAGAGGGTTTGGTTTTAGGAAGGGTTTCCATTGATGTTTCCTATCAGGGTTTAGAGACTAAACAGCAGGAGGATCGTGAGCGCATCACTGAGCTGAGGCAGGAGATGCCAGAGTTGTTTGACAGAGCCCAGATGTCGCTGGAGGAGCAGCAGCGACAGGCAGGTGAGTTAGTTTCAGCACGTGCGAGGATTGCTACTTTGGAGAGCAGGGACGTTGCTACTTGGCTTCAGATTCAGCATCTGGAGGAGATTGTGGTCAGACTAGCTGCAGAGATCCGAGAGCTTCAGGGTCGATCAGGCGGAGCACCAGGAGATGCCTAGACTAGACTAGACTTATATCATGCTAGCTTTTACTATTATTATCCTAGTCACGGGGTGTGTGACATAGTTTAAAGAACTTGTAGTCTTTTGGTTGTTGTACAAACAAAATGTATCAAGTGTTGACTCCACTATGTAGGAATGGTTGTGCTATCTATGATATCGGTCCATGTAGGCCGAAATTTTCATGTATTATATTCATGTTTGTTGTGATTATACTTATGATATTTCGTGGTTGTTTCTCGTTGTGATTTCATTGTATTCATACATGTTGTGGTTGTATATATTGTGTATGATGATCATTTCTGTTTGTGAGTTCTCATTATTGTTTTCTCTTGTGATTATGAAGAATTATGCCGCCAAAGAAAACTACTCCAGCGATGACACCAACTACCATCCGAAAACTTGTTGCCGATAGTATAGAGGCATCACTAGAAGCTGACAGAGAGGTCGTAGCTGCTTGGACTGTTGAAGCCGCTTCTCAGGCAGAAACAGCAGAAGCTGCCAGGCTGGCTGCTAATGGTAATAATGTTCGCAAATGTACATACAAGGACTTTAAGAACGGCAATCCCATAAAATTCAAATGCAATGAAGGAGCCATGATATGTGTTAAAATACACATACCTTTTACCTAATAAAACGGACCAAATAGACAAAAAAAACTAACCAAATATGCCAAATATGTTATGTTTTTGTGTTTATACATGTGCAGGTACGGATATTGAGAAAAGGGACAAAAACCAAGACAAAAAGATAAAACCAAGCACGAGATTGGAAAGATTTCAAAAAGCCAAATCCGGGAAAGGAATTTCAATTTTGGACCGAGATTATGCTCAAGTTATCAAAAGTCAACCCCGGGATATAGCATTTGGATGAGCTTGGAAAAACGAACCCGTAACCAAAACCTATTTTCACTATTTACCCTAAAACTAATTACTCTCACCTTTTTACCCTAAACCTAAATTAATAAACCTTAACCCAAAACTATTAATAAAAACCGAAAAAAAAAACCATCCCCGTTTTTATTAATAAAAACTCAGTCAAACCCACTCCCCCTTCATCCCCACTTGCCCGCCAAAACAACTACCCACCATCACATCCTGCTCCATCCCATACCCTGCTCCCCTCCTCCTACTCCACTCCACCTACCCCATTCCAATAGCATTTAATGCTTCCCCCTCCTCACAAGCTACCTATTCCAGTTGGATATCCACCAAGTCCATTTTGGCGCTAAAATTCTGAATTAAGGGTTGAGATGAAGTCAAGCAATACAATGGTCCAGAAATGGTCAGAGAAGCACAAGAGAAGAATCCCAACTCATTTTAGTATAAATAAGCATGTTTGTAAGCCAAAAAGGCATGTAGTTTCTTAATATAGTCGTAATTTTAGTTTAAGTGTTTAATTGTTATAAATTTTAGTTTTCAGTATCAATTCAACTTTGTTTAAGTTCATTTGTTATTAATCTTATCAGCATTGTACTCATTTCAAAGGTTAATGAAATTTCTATTTTCAAAAATCTACTGTTAATTCGAATTAAATTAATTAGTTATTGAAAAAGCTTCTTTATTGATTGAATAAGCTCATGTAAGCTCATTATAGCTTATTGCGAGCTTATGATAGATTAACTCAGTTCCAATCCCAGAATTCCTAGAAAAGTCAAAGAAAGTCAACAAGGTACTATTCATTAGCTTATTAGAGCTTTTCTGCTTTTTCTGTGCTTATTTGACTATTTGTAGTATAATTGATTTCATTTGTGATTGCCTCATTAGTTGTTATAGGCCTGATCCCTTTTCTTGCTTAAAATCTCAAAATAAGGCAAATATTAGCATATTTAGTCTCAACTTATTTAGAGTGCTTATTAATAGTGAAAAGCACTTCTCAGTGCTTAATATACATAGAATAACTTCCTTGATGCATTGTTCCAGCTTCATTCACCCTATGCTAGTTTAAATCCCAAAACAGACCCTATAAAGGGCTGTTTGGGTTAAGGTCAAAAGTGGGTCAATTCAGGTTGCACTGTTCATGTGCACTTGGATAACTCTTACTCTTCCCTAATCTAGGTCATATGAGGTGTTTTTAGGGGTGTTTGAGCTTATTTGGTGAGTTTGACAGTTTTAAGTTTGATATTGAAGGAAGAATAAGGTTCACTGGTCATTTGAGCTTATAGCAGCTAGAAGCTCATTTGATACAAGATTTCACTACTTTTGAGTCCTATTAGGTCTATAGTTAGTATTGATAAAGTTCCACAAGCCTTGGGTTCCAAAATGGGTAAAAACAGTCCACATCAGTTATAGTGAGCCTGCATGTTTTGATTTTGCAATTTTCAGCCCTAGTTTTCCATTTTTCATTTCTTCATTATAAGCCCTTTTAAGCTCAAACTTGGTACTGATAATCTTGGGTTTCTAGTGCACTTATTCCACATTTTTTCAAATTTTTCTATTAACTTTTTAACAGCTTTTTATCAGCTGCAAGTCTGCACACTTTTTTCATAATTTTTGTCCAGATCAGCTGATGTTTTTTATTTTTAATTTGTTCCATATAAGTTAGAATAAGCTAAAATTTGGCACAAATAATATTGGGCTGCTTATCTAGTTGTCCCATATTTTTGTGATTTTTTTTTATCAGCCTTTCACTAGCTTTTTAGTGGCTTGAAAAAGCCTTTTTCTGCGCTGCACTCAGCAGCCATCTGTGGTCATATTGGCTTATTTTGATGATTTCTGAGCTTATAGCCTTTCCTAGTTAGCTTATTCTAATTTCTTTAGTTCACGTAGATTATTCCTAGTCTAGTTTAGCTTATTTCAGTTTTTATTTTTCTTATTCATAGCTTATCAGTCTTTAGTTATTAGCCTTAGCTCATTTTCCTCAAAATGCCTACTGTTCTGTTTCCCCTAGCTTAATATGTGCTTATTCAGCTTTTCAAAAATTGTTTTAGTTTTAAATATTGCTTATGTTGATGTGCTTATTGAGTTTCAGCAAAGAAAAATAAAAAAAAAATGTTTTCAAAAAAAGTGCTACACCAGGGATTCGAACCCTGGTCTGCACACTCTCAAGCCAAGCCTCAACCAACTGCCCTTGGGTCTTTTTCAGTTTAATCATGCACAATTATTTACTTAACCAAGTTTTTCCATTTTAAGCTTATTTCTCTTTTTAGCTTATTAACTGTTTATCTGAATAAGCTGTTGGCCCAATTTTATTTTTCTTAGGATTAGATTATCATTAAGTAGTTTTCTGTAATTTTTCAGATTTTTCAAGTTTCATTTAGTATTTTTAATTAATTTTTCTTTTAAATTTAGTTTTTAATTCATAAAAAAAAATACAAAAGTCAAAAAATATAATTCTTTTTTCTAAAATTTTATTTTATTAATTAGAACTTTGAAAAAATAGTTTTTCATTCCTAGGATTAGTATTTCTCAGTTTTCACTCTTTAGGCTCGGGATTTCCCGGTACGTGCTCGTTTTTAGTTTTCCTTTACGTTTTTAGTTATGTGTGCTTTAGATAATCATTTCCCTTGCTTGTTATATTGTTTTTAGTTCATGTTCACTTATTTTAGCATAGAAATCCAAAATCTCACTTATTTCACTATTCACGACAAGTCTCACAAATCGAAATCACAAAATTCCATTCACTCCTTCGTTGGAAAAACGAACCGGGTTACACATACTTCACTTGTGTTTCCTAGGAAATATTTATGTGTTGATTCAAGCGAATCAATTTTTGGCGCCGCTGCCGGGGAAGGTTTGAAGTGAATTTTTAAATTCTCGTTTGTCGATTCGTGTTTTGAAGATCCTTCTCCCGAGAAGTTATCGTTTTCATTTGTAAATATTTTCTTATTATAAAAATCATAAAAATTAAAAAAACCACAAACACTTTTCATAAAGTGTTTACAAAACCCAAAAATATTTTCTTTCAAAATTTGTTTTAAATTTGTTTTTCTTCTATCTTCATTTGTTTCCATTTTTCCTTTCTTTTATAAAAATCCATAAAAAATCTTCGCTATCCTCTTAAATGTTTAATTCTTATCTCTTTACCCTCTCATTGTCTAATTCTCCACAATGATCGATTTTCCACCGTACCCTCCCCATGATCCTCGGACCATGGAGGATTTCTATCGTCCAACACTTATCAATAGAGGAGGACCGATCACTCCTACATCAGTTCCGGGAACCGCTTTCAAATTGAAAAATCATATGGTTCAACTGATCCGGCAAAATTGCCAATTTCACGGATTTCGAGATGAGGATGCAAACGAACACTTAAACAAGTTCATATCTATCACTCAATCCATGAAACAGAAAGGAGTTTCTCAAGATATCATTCGTTTGAATCTTTTTCCATTCTCTTTATCCTACAACGCTGAATCTTGGTTTTATACTCTTAGAACCCACTCAATTCATACTTGGGAAGAGATGTTCCTCAAGTTTCTTTCAAAATACTTTCCACATTCTAAAACGGTGCAGCTTAGGAAAGACATTCTGAATTTCCGGCAATTGCCCATTGAACCAGTATTTTAAGCTTGGGAACGATTCAAATCTTTGTTACGAAAATGTCCAGATTACAAAATTTTGCTTCTTGATCAAATCCTAACCTTTTATAATGGCATAACTCTGATTAATCGAGACAAAATTATGTTGGCAGCCGGCGGGAATTTCATGCGGAAAACTCCACAAGAAGCTTATGATTTGATCGAGAATATGACACTTCATCATTATCAGTGGGATGCTGAAGTTCAGCATGACCCTACCACTATGATGAGTGATCATTATTACGAGAAATTTTCCGTATTTAGTGCACAAATTGAGGTCCTTGGCAAGAAAGAAAATTATATAAGTGAAAATTGTCAATCTCAGCCAGGACCAGGTCATCCTCACACTTTTTACTATTCAGACTCTGACGAGAGTGATGAGGATGAGCCTTCAGAAGTATTAAAAGTTGAGACGTCGATTCTTCCTCCGAGTGGCAATCCCACTCCATCTTCTGAGCCAATCATTTTCGACTCTTCCCATCCTTCTCCTCCGCTTGAGGGAAGTGATATCTCTACAGAAGAGCTCGAGGTTTTTCTTGTTGATGCTCCAATTTCGCCGGAAATTGTTGATACTGATTGTGATCCGAGGGGAGACGCTCCTTTGTTAGAAAAGATGATATTTGATGAACCGTTATTTTCCCTCCCCCCGAAGGATGTTGTTGTTAAAGATAGGCCATTAGATCCTCCGGAGCTCGAGCTCGAGGATTCTTTTCCCGAATATGAGAGTCTTATCTTTGATACCGAAGAAGAGAGTAGTGGCAATCCCACTTCTCATCCCGATTATTCTCTCCCGGCTTATGAAGCCTTTTGCTTTGACAACGATCTTTCGGAAGAGACGAGTAGTGGCAGTACCACTTCTCATGCTTATATCTCTCTTCCCGAGTATGACTCGTTTCTCTTTGATAAAGATGATCCACTTATCTTTGAAGAGTTCTCCGGTGAACTCTCTCATCCAGAGTATGATCATTTTTATTTCAATCTTGAGAAAGATTCTAGTCTGGGGGGGGGGTGTCCTTGATCATAAGAATTTGCTTATTGATAAAATCACCCCGACCCTCCCTCCCGAGACTTTTGTTGCAAATGGACCCAAGAGCTTTAATTACAAAATTGCTTCTGATGATGAAGAATTGATCTTAATTATCATAAAAAGCTTTCTTCCCTTCATCACATATGCTGTGACTTCTCTTCTCCTTCACTCCTTCGGGAGTGAGGATACTATCTTTGACCCCGGGATCACCGTTTATGGTTGCTATTTCTTTGAACTGTGGGTATCTCGTCGGTGTGGAACCTTCATATGTTTCAATGTTTATCCAAACCTCTTGAACGAAAGTCCGATGGAGATTTTCTTTTCCACATGCACCCCCAAGAACAATTAAATTCAGGGCGAGTCAAGCTATACGACTCGATAAAAAAACAAGCGCTTCGTGGGAGGCACCCCATGCTTATCCTTCTATCTTCTTTCTATTTTCTTTCTAATAAGTAACGTGAGGAGTTCTATCTCTTCCATTTCTTGTGTTTAGAGTTTGTTGTTTGTGCAGGATTTGCCCAACATGTGAAGACTCTCGTGCTCATGGTTTTGTCTATCTCCACTCGAGTCTCATCATACAGGAAATCTGGTATCCTTAATCTTATCGACTAACGTTATTTATTTGGCATAATTCATAAACGGCCTTAGATTTGCGTAGGATGACCCTTACCTTTAAAACATTGGGGACAATGTTTCATTTTAGTCTTGGGGGGGGGTGATCTTTCGATTTGATTTTACCTTGCATTTTGTCGTTTACCCTCGCAACCCCGTTTTTCCACCAAAAATCCAAAAAAATGACAAAATTTAAAAATTTTGCAAAAATATCATAAGTATTTTGACACATTGTTGACTTTCCGTTGGTGAGAGTAGGAATAAAATTTTGACTTGACCGGGCGTGTTGAGCTCTAGCTTGTCCCCTTAACCTTTTTGACTAAGCATTCGCGGATCTTTTTATTAAAGATTTTAAATTTGCGAAGAACGAGAAATGATAGAGTTGATTATAAGTTGTGATGCTAAGCAAGGATTAGTTGGTTATCTTAAATGCTCATTAGTGTAATTTGTGGTTTTTCCTCCCATAAGCTAAATTAGTGTTATTTTCAAATTTTTAAACTTAGAAATCGTTTTATTACAAATTTTTGTGCAATTTTGATATAGAGTCTGAGTTCAACTTTTTATTTAAACTTTGGAGAAAGCATACTTGTTAAAAAAAATGAAAAGAAAAAAAAAAAAAAAAAAAGGAATGATATTGCAAAATAAGAAAATGGAATGATATTGCAAAATGCAATAAGTTTTGATGTTGCAAAAGTAGAGATGTATATGTTGAATAAATGTAGGAAATTTGCTTTTTCTTAAATTTAAATCGGAAGTTGAACTTGGATTCGTCAATTTTGTCATAAAGGTTAAACGGTAATTTTGTAGATTGTTGATTTCAAAGACCCCGAAAGTTCCGGTACTATTCTCTGTGAGGTGTCAAAAGCCTGGTCACCTAAAATCAACTGGTTTGGGATGTGCCGAAAAGAAATCCGTTAAATGGAGTGATCTCACCTTTGAGTCTCTAATCTCTAAATGGTCGTTTGTTGTTATCTATTTAAGTATTTAATACTAACTTAGTGGGAATATCTAAAATCTTTGAAATCAAAATTCCGCTTATTCCGGTACTATTCTCTGTGGGGTGTCAAAAGCCTGGTCACCTAAAACCAACTGGTTTGGGATGTGCCGAGAAGAAAGCCGCTACATGGAAAAGACCCTTTTCGATCCTTAGATTTTTGAGATTCCCGGTAAATTAGTATTTGACTTAAACAAGTAACAACCATAATAATATCGATTTCTATGATAAAACTTTTGAAAATGAGCACACTTACCGAACGTATAGAATAATTGGGGAGTGAAAAGTTTACAAATTACATTAATGAGTAGCGTTAGCATCTTGATGAGTGTCTAAATACTCATCATTTTTACCTAATCTGAACTGCCAAAACTCTCAAAAACACTCAGAAATGCATCAAAATAATGAAATTATCCCAGAATTGTGTTTTATATATTTCAGATGCAAAATGTTTAAAAACAGATAAAAAACAGACAAAGTTTGCATAATTGGCAGTTTCAGTCCCTCAACTTTCCAAAATTGTCAAAACTAGTCCCTGGTTATTCTAAAAACATGAGAAAATCAATTTTGGTCCTTGTGTTACTCATATATGGCAGGATTGGTCCTTGGTGGAAAAGTTTGGTGAAATTATACATTTGGTCCCTGGAGTTTGAAAGTTTGGCAGAAATAGTCCTTGGGAAAATTAAAATGGAAAAATCATATTAAGTCCTTGAACTATTCATCATTGGCAGGATTTACCCTTATGACAAACTTTGGAAAAGTGCCAAAACACACCCCCAAACTTTCGGCTAAATTACACATTTGGTCCTTGTGTTATATAAACTAAATCCGGATCTAAACCCTTAAACCCAAAATAAATAAACAAACAAACCCAACCCACTATCCCAATTAATAAACCCAGCCCAATCCAAGCCCAACTCCCTTTTAATACAACCCGACCCACCTTTTTAGTTTAAACCCAGGGTCAAACTTATGTTTGACCCGTCTCTTTCCCTGAAAACCCGCCAAACCACCAAACCATACCACCCCACACCTCACTGGTTTCACCACCACTTGCCTCCACCTCACCCCCCACCTATCACTACTCTCCTACCCACTCTATTCCACCTCTGTCAGACATAGCCACCCACAATAAATGCAATTCCCACCATTTTCACCTCATAACCATACCTTATCTCTGTTTTCTTCCATATACCACAACTTGGCTAAATAATATCCAAATTGTCTCCCTTTCACCTCCACAACACCCCAAAATTCTTTAATTGATCTCAAACCACTCCTAGACACGTGCAAGCATTTTGGCGCCAAAAGTAGTTTTGAAGGTCAGGATCAATTCAGAGAAATTCAATGGTCAAGATGAGTTGGGATATGTTCAGAAGTCTCTCCCAAACCCTAATCCTCAGCTATAAGAAGAAAGAGATGCAAGGAGAAAGAGTAGTAGTTTTAATTTTAATTTTCCCTGTCGTTCAAATTATTATAAGCAATCTTAGTTTAAATTTCATCTTTCAAGCAGTGTTTTAAGTTTTCTAAGTGTATTGTAACTCTTTTCAATCAAGAAATTTCAAGTTTTCATATCTGATTCAGTTTATGCAAGTTTACTCTTAATTCAAAATTCTCATAATCACTAGTATGTTGTTATAGTTGATGACATGAACTGAAATAGAACATATAAGCTCCCAGAAGCTCATTGAAGCTTTTAGAAACCTTAAAACTTGTATTAGCAATAAAAAATCAAAAATATAAAAATCAGTCAACAAAAGTCAAAGTTCAGAAATTCAGACATGATGATCAAGAGAATTGCAGCAGGGTAAATCTTGGATGGCCTTGGGGTTCAGAAGCTAATTGGAAGGGTATTTCAGTGTTTCCTTGGTCCTTGTTCTTGGTTTCAAGCTAGATCACATTTGTAAGCCTTTTTAGTCAATATTTGAATTTCACTGTATAAGTAAATCTTTGCTTAAAATATTTGTGTTTCCTAGTCTCTGTGGTATTATTAAGTTATAATATAGCTTAAAATAAGTTGCTTGTTCATTAAATTTGCCTTTTGCTTAAATCTCATTAAATCAGTCAACCTAGCAATTTGTCAAGTTCTTTGTTTCTTGCTGCTATATTTGGATTTTCTAGTCTAATTGGTCTTATCTAATCATAAGAAAGTATTAGAAACAAGTGTTGTGTTTTAAAATTCAGATTTGCTTTGAAAATCTTGCAAACCTGTCCTGATCAGGGGTGTTTGGATTTGCAAGATTGTCTGTGTGATAGTTGTTATTTGTTGTTGCTTTTGAATCTCACAAGTCACTATAGGTTATATAAGTTTAGAACAACCTTAAAAACAAACCATTGTTTAGTGAAAAGTCAAAATCACCAAAATTAAATCACAACAGCTGCACTGTTGTGATTTGGTTTGTGAAAATCATCAAATCAGTTAAATTGTTGTTAGAGTTGCTTAGGATAGTCTTTTCATAGCTTAATACACTAATCTTAGTCAGTAGTGATCATTCAAATCTCACCAAAGTCAACTTTTGTTCTTTTCTGCAAAAGTCAAAAAGATCAGCAGACATATGGTTTTTGGTTGCTGATCTTGGGCAAAATCAGACCTCAATTAGTGTGTTATTGATAGGGCTTTTGTGTTTTCTAGATATCTCATAAGCCTAGCTAAGTTTTGCCCCCAAAATATGGCATCTCAGTAGCTTATTCAAGTGCTTAAATTGCCCTTAAAGTTTGCCTGATTTCTGAGTTTCTGTCTTGGAATTCCATAGCAGCCAAGTGCTTAATCTATTTAATCTCTTGTTTTTATTTGTGTTTTTTAGTTGATTTGTGGTTATTTTATCATATTACCTTGTTCCTGAACTTTTGGCATCTTTATTTGCTTTTTAGCTTATTTTGTACTTATAAGCCAACTGCTTATTAGCCCAAATCAGTCCATCAGCCTTAGAAAAGTTCCAATTTTAATTTTCCTAGCCTTCTAATATTAATTTAGACTTAACTTAAATTTTTCAGATTTTTCCTAAGTTATTTTATATTTTTAATCATTTTAATTAGTTTTTAATAGTAATTAAATCATAAAAAATAGAAAAATAATCAGAAAAATATAAATCCAATTTTCATAATTTTCTTTTGTCATTTTTAATCTAGGAAAAATATAAAAATATTTTTAGGACTTAAGAAAACCAAAAATAGAAATAAAGTGATAGCTTCTATTTAATAGAATTTATCTTTTTAAATTTTAATTAAGTAATTTTTCATTTTTATAATTTTCTTATCTTTTTATTACTTTAGAGTATTTATATAAAAATTTTCAGATTTTTATTTGATCTTTTAGTATTTATTAGAATTTTAATTAGTTTAAATCATTATTAAATAGTTTTTAATTAATAATAATTAATTAATAAGTTAAATAAATAATTTTCTTTTTCCAATAATTTTCTTTTATTATTAGGGTTGTAAAAATTTAATTTTCATATTCGTAGGCTTTTAATTTCTTAAATCTCACTTTCTATTTCGTACGTTTACGTTTGTTTAAATTTAAACGTACACTTTTAGGTTTTTATACGTTTCTAGTTAACTTGTTTTCACATCCTTGTTTATATAGCTTGGTTAAAGCTATTTTCTTATCTCATTAGTGTAATCAAAATCATAATCACTTTTCTGTTCAATAACACTTGATCACGATCCGTTTTTAAGCACAATTTCGCATCTCGCTGGGACTTAAACGACCCGGGGATAAAACTATACTCCTTGGATAATTGCATTGTGTTCTTGATTGGTTTGACTTTATTTGACCACATCCGTGGTTGATTTAAGTTGACTGTTTCGGAGCCAATCAAATTTTGGCGCCGCTGCCGGGGAGGTGTGCTGCGTGTTAAACGTTTTGCAGTATCGTGTCTTTGAACCCCAATCTGTGAATATCTTCTCTCTCTTGTATATTTATCATATATAAAGCAAAACGCTTGTGAAGTTAACTCATTTAACGGATCAAGCACCAAAAATATCGTATTCCTATTCCCCATAAAACCATATAAAAAACAAAAATATTTTCTTTTCTTTTCTATATATACTATCATATAAAAAATAAAAACATCAAAAATATTTTCCATTTTCTTTGTTAAATAATAAACAAACAATAAAAATTAACCATCGAGAACCAAGACTGAGCACTACCTAACTGGGGGTGCGGCCATAATAAGTTCCCAAACCCTAAGATAAAAACTTGCCTTTGTATCACTTGCGAATATCGGCTCACCTTTAATTGATAAACAAACTCTAACGGAGGTTCTAGGATAGTCTGACATTAAATTGTCGGACTGAAAGAAGCGGGTTTTTAAGGAGTGTAACTGCCCACCTTTGCTTCTCCGCCACTCTGTGCGTTTGTCAGTTAGAGAGCTACCGTACGCCTGTTGATTATTGGTTTAAGTTCACTTGTGTTTTTTCTCGATCTTGATTTTTAATAGAAAAATTTTGTTTTCATAAAATCCAAAAAGAATCTTCTTACCCTTTTCTGAGTTTCCTCCACTATAAAGGATTCTTAGACTCGTCTTAGTGCATGCGCACTCGTTCTTCTAGGTCATCAAGCCCTCTCCGTGAGCTTGGAAACATACCTCGAAGGCGTCGTAGACGTTCTGCCCCATCAGTCGTATCTGAGGAACGTACTGATCCTGTCGTCATGGCAGATTTGCCAATGAATGAGCTTCTCCAGGCACCCATCGAGGGTTATGGAGATGCCATTGTTGTTCCAGCTATTGTAGCTGAGAGTTTTGAGCTCAAAACCGGGTTACTGAATCTTGTAACCTCTAGCCAATTCTACGGTTTTGACAGGGATGATCCTCATGCTCACATTCGATGGTTTAACAAGATTACATCTACCATCAAATACAAAAACATCCCGTCTAGCTCAATCAAACTTCTTCTATTCCCATTTTCTCTCGAGGGACAAGCCCGGATATGGCTTGAAAAACAACCCCCTCGTTCAATTGAGACATGGGAGGACTTAGTTACAAAGTTTGTAAACGAATTTTTTCCACCGTCTAGAACGACAAGTCTTAAAAATGAAATCATCAAATTTACACAAAGATTTGATGAATCGTTTAGTGACGCGTGGGATCGTTTCAAAGAATTGCTTCGTAAATGTCCTCATCATGGATTTACCGAGTTGATGCAAATCGACACTTTCTATAATGGAGTGAGCCAATCTGACCAAGATTCTCTCAATGCCTCCTCAGGAGGTAACTTTTTGAGCAGAACTGTCAAAGAAGCTTTAGCGATTATTGAAAATAAGTCTAAGGTCCGTACTGCACGAACAAAGCCATATCATTCTCAGGCTAGTGCCGGTCCTTCTACTTCATCTCCCGTGAGTACTTCTAGCACCGATGCTAAGATTGACAAACTCACGGATGCTATTCAAGCTTTGGTTCTCTCAAGCCAAAAGAAAGTCACTTTCACACAAACTCCTTCACATGCTGAAGTGAAGAAAGTGGAAGTCTGTGTTACTTGTGGTGGCCCTCACGCATACTACGACTGTACTGCCACCGATGGTAGTCCTTTTGAAGTTAATGCTATAGCCGGTACTTCAAATCAGGGAGGTAATCAATACCGTCCTCAAATGGAACCATACCGAGCTAGCACCTACCAAGGACCACCCGGTTTTAATCAGAACCAGAATTTGCAAAACCGGAACCAAAATCAACCTCGAATGAACCAAGGTTATCAAAACCAAGGGAATTTCAATTCTGGACAAAATCAAGGTTTCCAACACCAAGGAAACTTTAACCGAAACAATTCCAATCAGGGAAATCATTTTCAGGGAAATGGTAATCCAAATCAAGGGAATTTTCAACATCAAGGTTATAATCAAAATAACCGAATGCAAAATTTCCCTAATCAACATCAAGCCATTCCAGCCCAACATCCATCATCTGATGAGTTGTTGAGGCAGTTCATGAAAGCTCAAGAGGACAAAAACAGGTTGTTGGTCAGCCAGATCTCTGAGATTAAAAAATCTTTAAATGATCAACCTTCGGGCTCAGGAAAACTTCCGAGCAACACGATCGCTAACCCGAAGGGCGATGCTAAGGCGATCACAACCCGAAGTGGTGTTTCATATGAGGGACCCACTGTTTCCACTACCACTTCTTCTTCTTTCCCTAAAGTAGTGGGAAGTGAGCCTGAGGTGACTAAGGACCAGGTATTTCCTACCAATAACGGAAGTACCAACAACGTCCAACCTCAAATTGTCCCGAAACCCAAGACTAAACCTCAAGTTGTATTTGAACATCCTGAAACCCCGGTTGAAAACCCTAAATCCAAACCTTCTATTCCCTACCCATCACGTTTAAATGAGCAAAAGCTCCGCGAAAAAGCTAGTCAACAAATGGATAAATTCTTCAAGATTTTTCAAGAATTACACTTTGACATAAGCTTTGCGGATGCTATCATTCTAATGCCCAAGTTTGCATCCACAATCAAACACTTGTTAAGTAACAAGGAAAAACTGTTTGAAATGGCAAAGACTCCATTAAATGAGAACTGCTCAGCAGTTATCTTGAAAAAGCTTCCCGAGAAGCTTGGAGATCCTGGAAGGTTTCTACTACCTTGTGTCTTTCCAGGAATGGTTGAATGCTATGCCTTGGCCGATCTTGGTGCAAGCATCAACCTGATGCCTAAATCAGTATGGAAGAAACTTTCTCTTCCTGAACTTACTCCTACCTGCATGACTCTTGAGCTTGCAGATCGTTCAATATCTCGTCCGCTTGGCATTGCTGAGGACGTATTTGTGAAAGTAGGAAAGTTCCATTTTCCAGCTGACTTTGTGGTTGTTGATTTCGATGCTGATCCAGAGTTCCTCTCATTCTTGGAAGAGGATTCCTGAGAATGGGCCGTGCTCTCATAGATGTATTTGAGCATGAAATCACATTACGTGTGGGTCATGAAGCTGTTACCTTTAACCTCGATCAAACTTCGAGGTACTCCTCAAATTATGATTCTGAATCGGTTAATCGAATCGATGTCATTGATATTGTTTCAGAGGAGTATTCTCAAGAGTTTCTTGGTTATTCTCATAATTCTGTGAGTGGGGATACCACCACATCTTCTTTACCTAGCATTTCCGACTCTTCCCCTTCTCTCACTCCGTTTGAGGGAAGTGATTTCAATTTGGAAGAGATCGATGATTTTCTCAAGTGTGATTCATTCCTAGAGGGGATTGATGACGCTGAGATTGATCTGGAGGGAGATATTCTTCTTCTTGAGACATTGTTAAATCAGGACAATTCTCCTCCACTCCCTCCCGTTGAACTTCATAATGAGGAAGTCAAATCAGTTGAGAAAACTGATGAATTTCCTGAGGTCGAACTCAAAGACTTACCGCCTCATCTTGAGTACGCATTTTTGGAGGGTGATGATAAATTACCCGTCATTATTGCTAAAGACTTAAGTGATGAGGAAAAGACTGCTCTAATAAAGGTCTTGAAGTCACACAAGCAAGCCATTGCTTGGAAACTCTCCGACATAAAGGGTATTGACCCTGAATTTTGTACTCACAAAATATTAATGGAGGATGACTTTAAACCAGCAGTCCAACATCAAAGAAGGGTGAATCCTAAAATCCACGATGTTATCAAACAAGAAGTTCTCAAACTTCTTGATGCAGGATTGATTTATCCCATCTCTGATAGTCCTTGGGTTAGTCCCATTCACTGTGTTCCAAAAAAGGGTGGCATAACTGTTGTCACGAATGATGAAAATGAGTTAATTCCAACTCGATTGGTTACGGGGTGGCGGGTTTGCATTGACTATCGAAAGTTAAATGATGCCACCCGTAAAGACCATTTTCCTCTACCTTTTATGGATCAGATGCTTGAGAGATTAGCAGGGAACGAGTACTATTGTTTCCTTGATGGTTTCTCGGGTTACTTTCAAATTCCCATTGATCCACAAGATCAAGAAAAGACTACCTTCACATGCCCTTATGGAACCTTTGCTTATAAACGTATGCCTTTCGGCTTATGTAATGCTCCAGGCACGTTCCAAAGGTGTATGATGGCTATATTTACCGACATGATCGGTAAAACAATGGAGGTCTTTATGGATGACTTTTCGGTCATTGGGGATTCGTTCCAAGCATGTCTCTCCAATTTAGAAAACATGTTGAAAAGGTGTAAAGACACCAATCTTTGTCTAAATTGGGAGAAGAGTCATTTTATGGTTAGAGAGGGCATTGTCCTCGGCCATAAGATATCAAAGAATGGGATTGAGGTTGACAGAGCTAAAGTTGATGTCATTGGTAAATTACCTCATCCCACTACCGTCAAAGGAATTAGGAGTTTTTTGGGTCATGCCGGTTTCTATCGTAGATTCATACAAGATTTTTCTAAAATCGCCCGGCCTATGACTCATCTTCTTGAAAAGGATGCTCCTTTTATCTTCTCACCCGAGTGCATCAAAGCTTTTGAAGTATTAAAGAAAAAGCTTACTGAGGCACCCATTCTAGTTGCCCCCGACTGGGATTTTCCCTTTGAACTCATGTGCGATGCAAGTGATTTTGCAATCGGTGCAGTCCTGGGGCAACGAAAAGCAAAACATTTTCAGCCTATTCACTACGCAAGTAAAACCATGACTGAAGCTCAAACTCATTACACCACTACAGAAAAAGAATTATTGGCTGTGGTGTATGCCTTTGAGAAGTTTCGGCCATATTTGATCTTGACAAAATGTGTAGTGTATACGGATCACTCGGCTCTCAAATATCTCTTTGCAAAACAAGATGCAAAGCCGAGATTACTCCGTTGGGTTCTCCTCCTGCAAGAATTTGATATCATTATACGTGATAAAAAAGGAGCTGAGAACCTAGCTGCTGATCATTTATCCCGATTAGAAAACCCACACCAAGATGTTTTCGAGAAAAAGGAAATAAATGAAACATTTCCTCTTGAAACACTCAATGCGGTTACTTTTTGCGGAGATTCTACTACCCCATGGTTTGCTGACTTCGCAAATTACCATGCGGGTAACTTCATAGTGAAAGGGATGTCGACCCAGCAGAAGAATAAATTCTTCAAAGATGTGAAACATTACTTCTGGGACGACCCCTACTTATTCAAAATCTGTGCGGATCAAGTCATCCGATGGTGTGTTTACGGACAGGAAGCTATTGACATTCTCAAAGCTTGCCATGCTGGACCCACGGGGGGCCATCATAGTCCAAACTACACCGCCAAAAAGGTGTTTGATTCCGGCTTTTATTGGCCCACAATCTATAAGGATGCCCAAGAACTCATAAAAACTTGTGAAGCTTGTCAGCGTCACGGAAATATTTCACAACGAAATGAAATGCCACAAAATGCAATTCAAGTCTGTGAAATCTTTGATGTCTGGGGCATTGACTTTATGGGGCCATTTCCATCATCTCGAGGAAACAAATACATTCTCATGGCTGTTGACTATTTGTCAAAATGGGTTGAAGCAAAAGCTTTACCCACTAATGATGCCCGAGTTGTTGTAAAATTCCTGAAAGCTCTGTTTACCCGTTTTGGAACCCCACGTGCTATAATCAGTGATCGTGGTACGCATTTCTGCAATGACAAATTTGACAAAGTCATGCAAAAGTATGGTGTGACTCACCGTCTTTCTACTGCGTATCACCCACAAACAAGTGGGCAAGTTGAAGTTTCAAATCGGGGTATTAAAAGAATCTTAGAAAGGACTGTAGGAGAAAACCGTGCATCCTGGTCGGATAAATTGGATGATGCACTATGGGCCTTTCGTACAGCTTACAAAACACCCATCGGGTGTACACCTTACAAACTTGTGTACGGAAAGGCATGTCATCTTCCGATCGAGTTAGAGCACAAAGCCTACTGGGCCTTGAAACATGCTAACTTTGACCTTCAAACTGCGGGTGATCACCGTAAAGTTCAAATGAATAAATTAAATGAACTACGTGATCAATCTTACGAGAACTCTTTGATCTACAAAGAAAAGACAAAGAAGATTCATGACTCAAAAATCAAGAACCGCGTTTTCAACGTTGGTGATCGAGTCCTTCTTTTCAATTCAAGATTGAAGATTTTCTCGGGAAAACTCAAATCCCGTTGGTCTGGTCCATTCACTGTTACAAAAGTTTATCCATATGGTACCGTTGAGTTATCTCAAAATGACGGACCAAATTTCAAAGTGAATGGTCATCGATTAAAACACTACTTTGGAGAGGACATACCATTTATGGTTGTCCCGGATCTTCAAACTTTCCCCATGAACCAATGAATGCGGGGATCGAGTCAAGCTAGTGACTCGGTGATCAAAAACATTAGCAAAACATGGGTTCTCACCCGTGTCTCTGTTTTCTTTCTCTTTTCTTCCACTTACTTCCCCGTAGACTTTTAAATTGCTTTTTCTCCCGGGCTGTTCAGGAGCACTTTATTACAGTTGGCCGTTCACAAGCGGTTAGCTAGCGTGATAAACCTGACTGTTCGGGAGGAATCAACTTAATTCGGGGTCGAGTCAAGCTAGTGACTCGGTGATCAAAAACATTAGCCCGCACCATATGGGTTTTCACCCATATATTCTGACTTCTTTCTATTTTCTACCATCTAAGTGTGGGGGAGATGCCCCACAGGTTGTATATATGTATATAAGTTTGAGTAAAAAAAAAAAAAAAAGGGAATTTGCATGCCTTAACGGCTTAAATGCAAATTAAATAAAAATAAAATAAATATGTATATAAAAATAATGGCTATTCAGTATTTCCCTTTTACGTTCTAAGTGTTGGTTTAACAACCGGTTCTTTGAATATTGAGGGCAATATTCAGTTCTAAGTGTGGGGGGGAAATTCTAGCGAATTTTATCAAATGTACCATCTAGCACCCCCATTTTAGCCAAAATTTTAAAATTTTTTCTCACTTAGAACTCAGAAAATGGTTATCAGTCCGCCATGTCTAACCCACATAAGGATTGGCTAATCCCGGAGCAAACGGCTCTGGGTAAAGATATATCAAATCCGTTTATGGCTTGCAATTTGCAAAAAATTGTATGGTTCTCGACTCACCATATCTTTAATTAGTGAAGAGTTGGCTAGCCCGCAAGGTTATGGCTTGTGGTAAAGGCTTTGGAATACCATAATTGGTAATCAGCTCACCAAAGATAATAGTTGTAATTTATCTAAGAGCTGGCTAGTCCAGAAGCAAACGGCTTCTGGTAAAGACAAATCAAACCCGTTGAAAGCTGATGGTTTGCTCAAAATCATTCGGTTATCATTGTGCCAAAGTATCACATACTAAAACAATGGCTAGTCCAGAAGCAAACGGCTTCTGGTAAAGATAAATCAAAACCGTTTACAGCTGGTGATTTGCTCAAAATCACATGGTTATCAGTGTACCATAGTTCTTACTTGAACTGAAACATTTGGCTACTCCAGAGGTGATGGCTTTTGGTAAAGAGTCTTTCAAATCCATTAAATCTTCATAAAATATTGCTAGGGACTAGCAATAGTTTAGTGTGGGGGATTGATGAGTGTCTAAATACTCATCATTTTTACCTAATCTGAACTGCCAAAACTCTCAAAAACACTCAGAAATGCATCAAAATAATGAAATTATCCCAGAATTGTGTTTTATATATTTCAGATGCAAAATGTTTAAAAACAGATAAAAAACAGACAAAGTTTGCATAATTGGCAGTTTCAGTCCCTCAACTTTCCAAAATTGTCAAAACTAGTCCCTGGTTATTCTAAAAACATGAGAAAATCAATTTTGGTCCTTGTGTTACTCATATATGGCAGGATTGGTCCTTGGTGGAAAAGTTTGGTGAAATTATACATTTGGTCCCTGGAGTTTGAAAGTTTGGCAGAAATAGTCCTTGGGAAAATTAAAATGGAAAAATCATATTAAGTCCTTGAACTATTCATCATTGGCAGGATTTACCCTTATGACAAACTTTGGAAAAGTGCCAAAACACACCCCCAAACTTTCGGCTAAATTACACATTTGGTCCTTGTGTTATATAAACTAAATCCGGATCTAAACCCTTAAACCCAAAATAAATAAACAAACAAACCCAACCCACTATCCTAATTAATAAACCCAGCCCAATCCAAGCCCAACTCCCTTTTAATACAACCCGACCCACCTTTTTAGTTTAAACCCAGGGTCAAACTTATGTTTGACCCGTCTCTTTCCCTGAAAACCCGCCAAACCACCAAACCATACCACCCCACACCTCACTGGTTTCACCACCACTTGCCTCCACCTCACCCCCCACCTATCACTACTCTCCTACCCACTCTATTCCACCTCTGTCAGACATAGCCACCCACAATAAATGCAATTCCCACCATTTTCACCTCATAACCATACCTTATCTCTGTTTTCTTCCATATACCACAACTTGGCTAAATAATATCCAAATTGTCTCCCTTTCACCTCCACAACACCCCAAAATTCTTTAATTGATCTCAAACCACTCCTAGACACGTGCAAGCATTTTGGCGCCAAAAGTAGTTTTGAAGGTCAGGATCAATTCAGAGAAATTCAATGGTCAAGATGAGTTGGGATATGTTCAGAAGTCTCTCCCAAACCCTAATCCTCAGCTATAAGAAGAAAGAGATGCAAGGAGAAAGAGTAGTAGTTTTAATTTTAATTTTCCCTGTCGTTCAAATTATTATAAGCAATCTTAGTTTAAATTTCATCTTTCAAGCAGTGTTTTAAGTTTTCTAAGTGTATTGTAACTCTTTTCAATCAAGAAATTTCAAGTTTTCATATCTGATTCAGTTTATGCAAGTTTACTCTTAATTCAAAATTCTCATAATCACTAGTATGTTGTTATAGTTGATGACATGAACTGAAATAGAACATATAAGCTCCCAGAAGCTCATTGAAGCTTTTAGAAACCTTAAAACTTGTATTAGCAATAAAAAATCAAAAATATAAAAATCAGTCAACAAAAGTCAAAGCTCAGAAATTCAGACATGATGATCAAGAGAATTGGAGCAGGGTAAATCTTGGATGGCCTTGGGGTTCAGAAGCTAATTGGAAGGGTATTTCAGTGTTTCCTTGGTCCTTGTTCTTGGTTTCAAGCTAGATCACATTTGTAAGCCTTTTTAGTCAATATTTGAATTTCACTGTATAAGTAAATCTTTGCTTAAAATATTTGTGTTTCCTAGTCTCTGTGGTATTATTAAGTTTTAATATAGCTTAAAATAAGTTGCTTGTTCATTAAATTTGCCTTTTGCTTAAATCTCATTAAATCAGTCAACCTAGCAATTTGTCAAGTTCTTTGCTGCTATATTTGGATTTTCTAGTCTAATTGGTCTTATATAATCATAAGAAAGTATTAGAAACAAGTGTTGTGTTTTAAAATTCAGATTTGCTTTGAAAATCTTGCAAACCTGTCCTGATCAGGGGTGTTTGGATTTGCAAGATTGTCTGTGTGATAGTTGTTATTTGTTGTTGCTTTTGAATCTCACAAGTCACTATAGGTTATATAAGTTTAGAACAACCTTAAAAACAAACCATTGTTTAGTGAAAAGTCAAAATCACCAAAATTAAATCACAACAGCTGCACTGTTGTGATTTGGTTTGTGAAA
Organism: Artemisia tridentata subsp. tridentata; assembly: GCA_021014915.2. NCBI lineage: Eukaryota > Viridiplantae > Streptophyta > Magnoliopsida > Asterales > Asteraceae > Artemisia > Artemisia tridentata. The sequence goes on from CP139506.1 coordinate 335,662,527, forward strand.
ATCATCAAATCAGTTAAATTGTTGTTAGAGTTGCTTAGGATAGTCTTTTCATAGCTTAATACACTAATCTTAGTCAGTAGTGATCATTCAAATCTCACCAAAGTCAACTTTTGTTCTTTTCTGCAAAAGTCAAAAAGATCAGCAGACATATGGTTTTTGGTTGCTGATCTTGGGCAAAATCAGACCTCAATTAGTGTGTTATTGATAGGGCTTTTGTGTTTTCTAGATATCTCATAAGCCTAGCTAAGTTTTGCCCCCAAAATATGGCATCTCAGTAGCTTATTCAAGTGCTTAAATTGCCCTTAAAGTTTGCCTGATTTCTGAGTTTCTGTCTTGGAATTCCATAGCAGCCAAGTGCTTAATCTATTTAATCTCTTGTTGTTATTTGTGTTTTTTAGTTGATTTGTGGTTATTTCATCATATTACCTTGTTCCTGAACTTTTGGCATCTTTATTTGCTTTTTAGCTTATTTTGTGCTTATAAGCCAACTGCTTATTAGCCCAAATCAGTCCATCAGCCTTAGACAAGTTCCAATTTTAATTTTCCTAGCCTTCTAATATTAATTTAGACTTAACTTAAATTTTTCAGATTTTTCCTAAGTTATTTTATATTTTTAATCATTTTAATTAATTTTTAATAGTAATTAAATCATAAAAAATAGAAAAATAATCAGAAAAATATAAATCCAATTTTCATAATTTTCTTTTGTCATTTTTAATCTAGGAAAAATATAAAAATATTTTTAGGACTTAAGAAAACCAAAAATAGAAATAAAGTGATAGCTTCTATTTAATAGAATTTATCTTTTTAAATTTTAATTAAGTAATTTTCATTTTTATAATTTTCTTATCTTTTTATTACTTTAGAGTATTTATATAAAAATTTTCAGATTTTTATTTGATCTTTTAGTATTTATTAGAATTTTAATTAGTTTAAATCATTATTAAATAGTTTTTAATTAATAATAATTAATTAATAAGTTAAATAAATAATTTTCTTTTTCCAATAATTTTCTTTTATTATTAGGGTTGTAAAAATTTAATTTTCATATTCGTAGGCTTTTAATTTCTTAAATCTCACTTTCTATTTCGTACGTTTACGTTTGTTTAAATTTAAACGTACACTTTTAGGTTTTTATACGTTTCTAGTTAACTTGTTTTCACATCCTTGTTTATATAGCTTGGTTAAAGCTATTTTCTTATCTCATTAGTGTAATCAAAATCATAATCACTTTTCTGTTCAATAACACTTGATCACGATCCGTTTTTAAGCACAATTTCGCATCTCGCTGGGACTTAAACGACCCGGGGATAAAACTATACTCCTTGGATAATTGCATTGTGTTCTTGATTGGTTTGACTTTATTTGACCACATCCGTGGTTGATTTAAGTTGACTGTTTCGGAGCCAATCACGTTAGCATCTTAACTTATATTTAACAATGATTTCGTTTTTAAGCTTGGTTTGGGGACTTGTGAAAAATCAGGGACGATGAATTTTATCCGTATGGTTACTTCTTTATGAGTTGTGTTTCCTACTCCGTGATCCTAAAAGTTATTGTGAAATAATGAAAGTCAACATCCCGTCACAAGAAACGGGGCGTTTTTAAAACTATTGATTTCTTAAATCTCTTTTGAATATTTTGCTACTTTTCAAAGTTAGTAAAAAGAGGCTTGAAATTTTTGGTTTCAAAAGCGTGAGTTGATAACATTGCGTGAGGACACGGCAATACCTTAGTCTGGGGGATTTTGATATGTGTTAAAATACACAAACCTTTTACCTAATAAAACGGACCAAATAGACAAAAAAAACTAACCAAATATGCCAAATATGTTGTGTTTTTGTGTTTATACATGTGCAGGTACGGATATTGAGAAAAGAGACAAAAACCAAGACAAAAAGATAAAACCAAGCACGAGATTGGAAAGATTTCAAAAAGCCGAAGCCGGGAAAGGAATTTCAATTTTGGACCGAGATTATGCTCAAGTTATCAAAAGTCAACCGCGGGATATAGCATTTGGATGAGCTTGGAAAAACGAACCCGTAACCAAAACCTATTTTCACTATTTACACTAAACCTAATTACTCTCACCTTTTTACCCTAAACCTAAATTAATAAACCTTAACCCAAAATTATTAATAAAAACCGGAAAAAAAACTCCATCCCCGTTTTTATTAATAAAAACTCAGTCAAACCCACTCCCCCTTCATCCCCATTTGCCCGCCAAAACAACTGCCCACCATCACATCCTGCTCCATCCCATACCCTGCTCCCCTCCTCCTACTCCACTCCACCTACCCCAATCCAATAGCATTTAATGCTTCCCCCTCCTCACAAGCTACCCATTCCAGTCGGATATCCACCAAGTCCATTTTGGCGCCAAAATTCTGAATTAAGGGTTGAGATGAAGTCAAGCAAATCCAAGGGTCCAGAAATGGTCCGAGAAGCACAAGAGAAGAATCCCAACTCATTTTAGTATAAATAAGCATGTTTGTAAGCCAAAAAGGCATGTAGTTTCTTAATATAGTCGTAATTTTAGTTTAAGTGTTTAATTGTTATAAATTTTAGTTTTCAGTATCAATTCAACTTTGTTTAAGTTCATTTGTTATTAATCTTATCAGCATTGTACTCATTTCAAAGGTTAATGAAATTTCTATTTTCAAAAATCTACTGTTAATTCGAATTAAATTAATTAGTTATTGAAAAAGCTTCTATATTGATTGAATAAGCTCATGTAAGCTCATTATAGCTTATTGTGAGCTTATGATAGATTAACTCAGTTCCAATCCCAGAATTCCTAGAAAAGTCAAAGAAAGTCAACAAGGTACTATTCATCAGCTTATTAGAGCTTTTCAGCTTTTTCTGTGCTTATTTGACTATTTGTAGTATAATTGATTTCATTTGTGATTGCCTCATTAGTTGTTATAGGCCTGATCCCTTTTCTTGCTTAAAATCTCAAAATAAGGCAAATATTAGCATATTTAGTCTCAGCTTATTTAGAGTGCTTATTAATAGTGAAAAGCACTTCTCAGTGCTTAATATACATAGAATAACTTCCTTGATGCATTGTTCCAGCTTCATTCACCCTATGCTAGTTTAAATCCCAAAACAGACCCTATAAAGGGCTGTTTGGGATAAGGTCAAAAGTGGGTCAATTCAGGTTGCACTGTTCATGTGCACTTGGATAACTCTTTCTCTTCCCTAATCTAGGTCATATGAGGTGTTTTTAGGGGTGTTTGAGCTTATTTGGTGAGTTTGACAGTTTTAAGTTTGATATTGAAGGAAGAATAAGGTTCACTGGTCATTTGAGCTTATAGCAGCTAGAAGCTCATTTGATACAAGCTTTCACTACTTTTGAGTCCTATTAGGTCTATAGTCAGTATTGATAAAGTTCCACAAGCCTTGGGTTCCAAAATGGGTAAAAACAGTCCACATCAGTTATAGTGAGCCTGCATGTTTTGATTTTGCAATTTTCAGCCCTAGTTTTCCATTTTTCATTTCTTCATTATAAGCCCTTTTAAGATCAAACTTGGTACTGATAATCTTGGGTTGCTAGTGCACTTAGTCCACAATTTTTCGAATTTTTCTATTAATTTTTAACAGCTTTTTATCAGCTGCAAGTCTGCACACTTTTTTCATAATTTTTGTCCAGATCATTTGATGTTTTTCATTTTTAATTTGTTCAATATAAGTTAGAATAAGCTAAAATTTGGCACAGATAATATTGGGCTGTTTATCTAGTTGTGCCATATTTTTTTGATTTTTTTTATCAGCTTTTCACTTGCTTTTTAGTGGCTTGAAAAAGCCCTTTTCTGCGCTGCACTCAGCAACCATCTGTGGTCATATTGGCTTATTTTGATGATTTCTAAGCTTATTGCCTTTCCTAGTTAGCTTATTCTAATTCCTTTAGTTCATGTAGATTATTCCTAGTCTAGTTTAGCTTATTTCAGTTTTTATTTAGCTTATTCATAGCTTATCAGTCCTTAGTTATTAGCCTTAGCTCATTTTCCTCAAAATGCCTACTGTTCTGTTTCCCCTAGCTTAATCTGTGCTTATTCAGTTTTTCAAAAATTGTTTTAGTTTTAAATATTGCTTATGTTGATGTGCTTATTGAGTTTCAGCAAAGAAAAATTAAAAAAAAAATGTTTTCAAAATAAGTGCAAGACCAGGGATTCGAACCCTGGTCTGCACACTCTCAAGCCAAGCCTCAACCAACTGCCCTTGGGTCTTTTTCAGTTTAATCATGCACAATTATTTACTTAACCAAGTTTTTCCATTTTAAGCTTATTTCTCTTTTTAGCTTATTAACTGCTTATCTGAATAAGCTGTTGGCCCAATTTTATTTTTCCTAGGATTGGATTATCATTAAGTAGTTTTCTGTAATTTTTCTGATTTTTCCAGTTTCATTTAGTATTTTTAATTAATTTTTCTTTTAAATTTAGTTTTTAATTCATAAAAAAAATACAAAAGTCAAAAAATATAATTCTTTTTTCTAAAATTTTCTTTTATTAATTAGAACTTAGAAAAAATAGTTTTTCATTCCTAGGGTTAGTATTTCTCAGTTTTCACTCTTTAGGCTCGGGATTTCCCGGTACGTGCTCGTTTTTAGTTTTCCTTTACATTTTTAGTTATTTGTGCTTTAGATAATCATTTCCCTTGCTTCTTATATTGTTTTTAGTTCATGTTCACTTACTTTAGCATAGAAATCCAAAATCTCACTTATTTCACTATTCACGACACGTCTCACAAATCGAAATCATAAAATTTCATTCACTCCTTCGTTGGAAAAATGAACCGGGTTACACATACTTCACTTGTGTTTCCTAGAAAATATTTATGTGTTGATTCAAGCGAATCAAGCCACTGCTATGATCCGTTGGTTTGAGAAGACGGAATCTGTATTTCTTTTATGCAGTTGTCCAGATGACTGCAAGGTAAAGTTCGCTACTGGAATACTCATTGATGACGCTATGTCATGGTGGAATTCTTATGCACAGCATATTGGTATGAAAAACGCTTACAAGCTCACGTGGGAAGAATTCAAGAAGCTACTGACTAAGAAGTTTTGTCCACGTACCGAAGTGAAGAAGCTAGAAACAGAATTTTATGAGTTAGTAACTATAGGTAATGATATCGAAGCCTACATCAGGAGATTTTAAGAGTTGGCCGCGCTATGTCCAACTATGGTTCCAGATAACAAGAAGTTGTTGGAAAACTTCATTGGTGGGCTACTGGTATGTGTGTAATTACACATACCTTTTACCTAATAAAATGGACCAAATAGACCAAAAACTAACCAAATATGCCAAATATGTTGTGTTTTTGTGTTTATGCATGTGCAGGTACGGATTTGTGAGAAATGGACAAAAATCATGAGAAAACGGCAAAACCGAGCACGAGATTGGAAAGTCATCAAAAGCCGAAGCAGGGAAAGTAATTTCAAGTTTGGATCACATTTATGCTCAAGTTGTCAAAAGTCAACCCTCAAGAATATCAATATGTCAGAAATGGTCCTTGGAAATAATTTTCAAATTTGGCAGAATTGGTCCTTGAATTTTCAGAATTGGAAAAGATGGTCCCTAAACTTAAAACTAATTCCAAAACTTATTCTAAATAACTATACCAGACCAGATCATTATTAAATAAACACAACCCAATTCCAGCCCAACAAAAGCCCAATCCCATTATCATAAACTCGGATCCACCAATAATTAACCCAACCCCCTTTTAGTTAAATAACCGGGTCAAACCCGAATCAACTCCCCACTTCCCGCCAATCCATTCCCCTGACTTCCACCATTATTATCTCTGCTACACTCCACCACCCCCCCTCCAAATAGCTCCAAGACAAATATTCTTCACGTGAATTCCACCCAGCCAATTTTCTCGCCAAAATCCCATTTGACGGCTGAGATTAAACCAAGCCAATCCAAAGGCTCAGGAATGAAGAGAGAAGCTCAGAGAAACCCTAGAAGCTCCTCAGGCTATAAATAGCTTCTTATTCATACAGAATTGGGTGTTAGATAGTTAGATTTTTAATAGAATTCAGTAGATAATGTAGTGTCGATTTTTAATATTGTTGTTTAAGCTTACTGGGTTTTAATTTATTTCAATTGTATCTTTAAATTCATAGTTGTAACTTACTTAATTTTGAATAGAAACTCAGTCTCCCGTTTAAATTTAAATTTCATCACTTTTCCTTAGTTTTCAATTATTGTCATTTTTAAGTTATAAGCTTGAATTACTGTTCCAATAAGCTTATTTGAGCTTATTAGAATCTTGGCAAGATTATTAGAAGTCATTTCTGTTCTAAATACAAAGAATCCAAAAAGTCAACAGAAGTCAACTGTGAGCCAAAATAAGCACTTGGTGGGAAAATAAGTTGGTCTGGATAAGCTATTGGGGTTTCTAGCTGGCTTTTGACAAGCTAAGCTTGTTTGGTGATCAAAACCTTCTGTTTTAAGCTAAAAGCCATTGTAAGCTTAATTTCTAATTTTTTTTTTGCATATTTCCATATTACTGTTCAACTGCTTATTTGCTTATTCCTACTGCTTATTAGCTTCATTTATGCTAGTTCTAGCTTAATTTAGTCTGTATTAGTCATTTATTGCTTCTCATTAGCTTAAACTTAGTTTCCTTAGATATGTAGTTAAAAAAGCCAAAATTAGATTAATGTAAGAATTGCTTATTAAAGTACTTAATTCCCATTGAAAGTTGCTAATTAGGGCTTGATATAGCTAATTGTTCATTTCCATTTCAAAATCATAGCTTAAATTAGCCTCTTAGAGTTTTAAAACCAAAACAGCCCTTATGAAGGGGTGTTTGGGTCAAGCTGTAAAATGGGTCAAATGGTGAAGCACTGTTCATGTGCTCTTTGGTTAAGTTTGATCCTGAATAAATTCAGTTAGATAAGTGGTTTGTTGGTTGTGTTAAGCTTATTTCAAAGGATTTATGGTTTTACTTGCATTTTCATAGTTCTTAAGTCTTTTGCTTCTTGATTTTGTGGATTATAGAGATAAGCTGAAATGGTCCTTTATTTTACTTCTTGTGGGTTCAAATAGAGTTATAAGGTCAGAATTTAAAGAGTTGGATTAGTTTCAGTTGGAATCGTGGAATTTGGAAATCATTCTGTTAATAATCTGTCACAGACCCATAGCTTGCAGCCAATATGCCTCATTTTAGCGTATGTTTTTTATTTTTCATAAGTTCAATTTAAGCTTAATTGTGCTAAAAATTTGTACTGTTACTGTTGGGTTGCTTGTCCACTTGTTCCCAATTTTTTTGATTTTTTTTAGTAGCTTTTGATAGCTTTTGAAAGGCTTAAAGTAACCCTTTTTTGCCTTGTGCACAACAGCAGCCTCAACATTTGCTTATTGAGTTGGTTTAGTGCTTATTTTCAGTTCCTTGTGGCTTTTTCTGAGATAGTGATCGGCCCCAAACGGTCAACTAATATTGACCAAGTAAATGGTCAACAAGAGTCAAACAATCTAGGGCACGATGCAATTTACCAAAGGAGTTTAGTGTATCCCCGGGTCGTTAAGTCCCAACGAGGTCTGTAAACTGAAATAAAACGAATTTGTGATCGGGTGAAAATTGAACAGAATAGGGTTTTGAGTGATTTAAACTAAGGAAATATAAAAGGAAATAGCTTAAACAAGCTATAAGAACAAGTACGTGAAAGCAAAATACTTAGAAACGTTTAAAACTTAAAAACGTACGTTTAAATAAAAATTACGTAAACGTACAAAATAAAACGTGAATTCTGACCAATATAAATCCCACGGATGTGAAAATTATATTTTTAGAATCCAAATAATAAAAGAAAATTATTGGAAAATTAAAATTATTTTTATGACTATTTATTTAATTATTATTAATTAAAAACTATTTTTAACTATTTAATAATACCCTAAAATATAAGAAAATATGAAATAAAGCTAGAAAAGTGAAATTATGACTTAGAAAAATCTAAAATATTATAAAACTTATTTTAAAACCGAAAATATATTTATTACACTTTTTATCTATTTAATTATTAATTAATTATTATTTAATAATTATTTAAACTATTTTAAATTATAATAAATACTAAATAAACAAAGAAAAATCTGAAACTTTTTCTATAAATACTCTAAGATGACATGAAGATAAGAAAAATATAAAAATGAAAAGTGCTTAATGAAAAAGCTGAAAATAAGCCAAATGGCTTAAATAGAAGCTATCACTTATTTTTATGTTGTTGATTTTCTGATTTTCTTTTTACAAAACTATTTATAAGCTAATAATAAGCAACTTTTAAAAAGACAATATTTTTAGATTAAGCTAAATAAGCTGAAAACAAGCAGCTTAAGCCAACAGTCCACTTTTAAGCTTTTTTAAGACTAGGATTCTTCAAATTAAGGTAAAAGCTGAAAAATAAGCTAAGAGCTTATGGAAAGAGCTAAAATGGACTGAGATGGATAATAATAAGCTTAAGGTTCATTAAAAAACTAGGGCTTAAGAGCTGAAAAGCTCTCAACAAGCTCAGCTTTAACTGAGTCTGCTGATAAGGCAGGCACAGGGCAAAATTGCCCATTTTCAGGCCTGGTTTTTATGGTCTTAAAAAATTCTAAAAAATAAAATAAAAATACTAGTCAGTAGATGAGCTGGGTGAGCTTATAGGTACAAAAGGACAGCTTATGAGGGCTTATGATGTGTTAATTAAAAATCACCCAAGATCTTCAAAAACCACAAAAACTGAAATATGCAGTCTGCTTATCTGTTGTGGTGTGCAGAATTGAGTGCAGACCTATGCAAACTAAAGGAGACTTAACCAGCCTAAATAGAACACACTTATATGACCCTAAGGGACACATAAATGAAAAGAAAAAGTACCAAATCAGCTTGTGCTTATAATTGGCTTATTTGAGCTAATTGAGGGCTGAAATGACCACAGCCCTTAGAAATCTAGGTTATCTATCTAATTTGCTATTTTGAACTTGAAAACACCTTATATGGTCTATAATAAGCTGGTACAAAGTTGGTCTACGGGTAAATGTACAGTAAAAGCTAGTCTTGACCAGTTTGACCTGCTGTGCCAAACACCCCTTATTGGGTCTGTTTTGGAATTTGAACTAGCACAACCTAATTTATCTTATAATTTCTAGTTATTACTGATTAGATGACTTATTTTAACTATATTAAGCTACTTTCAAAACAGAAATAAGCTATTCAACAGTAAACTTAGAAAATTAAATAAAACTAGAAATAGGCTTACAACTGAAAATGATGATAGAGCAATGGAACTAGATCAGAAACCACCCCTAGCTTGTTAACAACAAGCTAGAAACCAGAAAAGCCTTCTTGATTAGCTTTTTCACCAAGAATAGCTTATTGGCTACTCAGTTGACCATCTTTGACTTTTTCTTGATTTTTGGAATTAGAACCCAGGAACCTCTTAATACTTTTGAATTATCTCTAATAAGCTCAAAAGAGCTTATATAACACCTTATATAGCTTTAATTGTTTAAAAGCAGTGATGAACAAAAATGGCGGGAAATTCAGTTTAACTGAAAAACTTGGAATTACTTAAATTAAACAGCTGAGTTACAATTTAAATTACTTAAACAACTTGAAAATTACAAAACTCAGAAGGAATTTACATTAAAATATCTAGTTGACATTTAATTAAACTACTAAACTACTCTAAAATCTACTACTGGTCTTCTCTGTGTTGTGGAGCTCTTATACCCTTCAAATATCTTCCTTGGGTTCCTCAGAGTGAATCCCAGCACTTGGATAGGTCCAATTCATCCCAATCGTACATTTGTAAATTTGGCGCCAAAAAGTCTTGGTGGTTGATTTAGCAGGTTTTAAGCAATTAAGGAATTTTGGGTGTTTGTGGAGGTGGAGGGGACAAACTGTGAAGTGGGTATGGAGCTGGGGTTGAGGTGGAAAGGAGGGTAGCAGCTGGAAGGTGAGGTGGAAGAAGAATGGCGGTTTATAAGCTTGTTTGACTTTTTGATTTACTGTACATGTTTGACCTTTATTTAATAAAACTGGCTTTGACTTTCTGTGGTCAAACTTGGGTTATTTTTGGATTTTTGGGAATGGGAAATGGGTTATGGGATTTTAGAAAATGGAATTTTGAATTGTTTAAACTTCAGGGACCTAAATTGCCATTTTCTGAAAGTTCAGGGACCTTTTATGTCATTTTTTAAAACTTGAAGGACCAAAACTGCCATTTCTTTAAAACTTTCATCCAAGGACCAATATTGTAAAAGTTAAATAATTTAGGGACCTTGAATGATAATCTTCCACATTTTTAACACCAGGGACTATTTTTGCCAATTTCTGAAAGTTAAAGGACTGGAATTGACAATTATGCAAAATATGTTCGTTTTTCAACTGTTTTTAATCCTTTTGCACATGAAACACATAAAAACACAATCAAATGATATTTTCTGTATTTTGAAGCATATCTGCATGTTTTTAAATATTTTTGTAGTCTAAATGTGACAGAAATGATGAGTATTTAGACACTCATCAATCCCCCACACTAAACTATTGCTAGTCCCTAGCAATCTTTTATGAAAATTTAATGGATTTTTCTCTTTACCAGATAGCCATTACTTCTGGAGTAGCCAATGTTTTAGTATGTGATACTTTGGTACAATGATAACCAAATGATTTTGAGCAAATCTTCAGCTGTCAACGGTTTTGATTTGTCTTTACCAAAAGCCGTTTGCTTCTGGACTAGCCAACTCTTAGATAAATTACAACTATTATCTTTGGTGAGCTGATTACCAATTATGGTTTTTCCACTTGCCTTAACCACAAGCCATAACATTGCGGGCTAGCCAACTCTTCACTTATAAAGATATGGTGAGTTGAATACCATACAATTTTTGGCAAATTGTCAGCCATAAACGGATTTGAGATATCTTTACCAAGAGCCGTTTGCTCTCGGATTAGCCAATCCTTATGTGGGTTAGACATGGCGGACTGATAATCATTTATTGCGTTCTAAGTGAGAAAAAATTTTAAAATTTTGGCCAAAATGGGCGTACTAGATGGTACATATGATCAAATTCGCTAGAATTCCCCCCCACACTTAGAACTGTATATTGCCCTCAATATTCAAAGTACCAGCTGTTAAACCAACACTTAGAATGTGAAAAGGCAATACTAATAGCCATTATTTTATATACACACACACACATTTTTTTTTATTTTTTTTATTTTTATTTATTTTATTTTTTATTTTTTATTATTATTTTTTTTTTTATACTTACATATATACAACATGTGGGCATCTCCCCCACACTTGGGTGGTAGAACAGAGAAAGAAGTCAGAGACATAGGTGAAAACCCATGTTGTGCTAATGTTTTTGTTCACCGAGTCACTAGCTTGACTCGACCCCGAATTCATTGGCTCTTGGGGAAGCAAGTGGAAGCGACAATCTCCATCGGACTTTCATTCAAGATGTTTGGATAAACACTGAAGTACTTGAAAGTTCCACACCGATGAGATATACACAGAACCGGCTCACAAATGATAAATGAAAATGCCGGGGTCAAAGATAGTGTCTTCATTCCCGAAGGAGTGAAGAACAGGAGAAGTCACCGTGTAGGTGAAGAAAAGAAAGAAAGTCATGATAAAAATTATGACTAACTCATCATCGTCAGAAGGAGAATTCATGATTTCAGTATCATGAATCTCATCGTTTAAGCTTGGATGATCAAGACATATTCCGGCCGAGAGGGATGGAATTTTGACATTAATCAAATTCTCAGTGTTGAGAATATTTCCCTCCAGGACATAAAGATAATCTTTGTCAAGATCAAAATAGAAGTTATAATACTCCGGCGGAGATATGATATGAGTGAGTTCATTGGAGAATTCCTCAAAGGTGAATGAATCATATTCGGATTTGATGTGAGTGAGTTCATCAGCGAACTCCTCAAATGTAAATGATTCATAATCGGGGAGAGAATTATGAGAATGAGAAGTGGTATCGCCACTAATTTTCTCTCCCATCTGATCAAAACAGAAGGCTTCCATTTTCGGAATAGAATCATCGGAAAAAATGTCACTATCCTTTATGGGGATAGGAGATGAAATGTTTTTTTCTTTAAAAGCCTCGATTTTAGAAATGAGAAGACTGACATTCAATAATGTTGCTCGAAGAGCTTCATCTTTGATTTCAGTGTCAATTTCTTCATCATTCTCTTCTTCTAAGCTGACTGGCTCAGAAGGAAATTCCTCCATATAAATGATGTTTCCACACGATAAAGAATCGTCATTAGTGGAATCGGAGAACATCTCAATATGATCTTTTGAAAAATCAGGAGGGGGAGGGATATCACACATTTGATCAAAAGTTCCCTGTGACTCACTTGGGATTGAGACAAGGTTCTCAACACTAGACTTTATGAATTCGTCCGATTCCTTTTCAAGAATAGTGTCAAGATGCTCGTCCCCCATAATAAGAGAATTAGTGGGAACTTCGGGTGTGATAACAGCTGACTGAAGGAGTTGTGAAGGACTAGCATACATGGATTTTACAAATTCCATTTGTTCTTCTGCTAGTAATTCCATCATAGACTTTTCTCCCTGTATTTCCACGAAAGGAATCTCAACTGATGAACTTGATGAATCTTTTTGAAGAATATCAACGATATCTTCATCATCACTGTCATCATCGTCATCGATAAGAGCAGCATTGCGGAAATTGGCACGTGTGCTAGCTGCTCTTTGCTCAGCAAGTAATTCTTCCATACTTTTTCCATGAGGATTGTCTATGGCAAATGATTCTGCCATAGCTTTCCTACGAGAATATGGAATTAGTGCAAATTGTGGGGGTGTGGATGTGTCAAAACCAGAAGGTTGACATTGATTATCATCATGAGGACCCCCACAATATGCACAAGAAGAACTTGGTGCATTATGAAACGGTATATTAGCCAACTCCATATTCATTTCTTTTAATGACTCTAGAGTCTTTAGAAAAAAATCTTGTTCAGATTGTTGAGGAGTTGCTTGAAACATTTGGTACTGTGGAGGTTGGTCTTGACACGAATAGTCATTATTGTTACAAGGAATTGGATTCCTTGTTTGACAATCGGAACTGAAGTGTGGGCCTCCACAATACTCACAAGAAAAGTTTGGTGTATTTTGATACGATGCATCATTGATATTTGGATAATATGATTCTTGCTCGTATGAATGTGATGGGTAGTTGGAAAAATTTAAAGAGTCGTTGAATGAGTTCGGATTAGGATCATATGCAAATGAATTCCTTGAACCACAAAACAAACAACTTCCGTCTCGAATATCATTACCACATTGTTCACATGTACACCAACGACATGGTAAACCGAAAAGCGGCTCACCACAACCTACACAAGGAATAAAATCCGGAGGTGGGACAAGTGGTGTGCTCTGAGAGCTAGGAATTTCCACCACTTCCGTTATGGTCTCTGGTTCTTGTTCTGGATAAACGTGAAGGTTAGGCAAGTCGTTCTTTTTAGTCACTGTTCTAAGCTTTGTACGTTTGCTTGACAAAGTTTTAACCGTAAATCGTGAAAGGTTAGGATCGATTCTTGACGGTTTGTCATTAATAGCACGTATCTCGGGCTGTAAGGGTAGTCGGAAGGACTTTGAGAATCATTGATGGAATTAAGCTCCCTTTCGAGGGCTACTTCACACCAATAACAGGATCCTTTTGGTGCATGATTTCCACACCGCTCACACTTACACTTAGAACAATGAAGGCTGTCAATCAATGGGCTTTTACAATCAAAACATTTGTAGCCGAGAGACGCCATAGAAGAAAGGTATAAGAAGTTTAGAATCAAATTGGGTAGAGGGTAAAGGGATAAAGAATCAATAAGGGTGAGAGGGTAAAGATTAATATTTTTGGGGTTTTTTTTTTTTTTTTTTTTTTTTTTTTTTTTTGTTCGTTGAAAACTTGAATAAAAATGTTTTTGGTAATCGTTTAGTCAAACGAATTAACTTCACGATTATTTTGGTTTTATATGAAAATAAGGAAATATGAACAAAGATGGTAAATATACAATGGGTGTATATTCAACAATCACTGATACTTCAAATTCGTTTTTACGCAGCACACCTCCCCGGCAGCGGCGCCAAAATTTGATCGGCCCCAAACGGTCAACTAATATTGACCAAGTAAATGGTCAACAAGAGTCAAACAATCTAGGGCACGATGCAATTTACCAAAGGAGTTTAGTGTATCCCCGGGTCGTTAAGTCCCAACTAGGTGTGTAAACTGAAATAAAACGAATTTGTGATCGGGTGAAAATTGAACAGAATAGGGTTTTGAGTGATTTAAACTAAGGAAATATAAAAGGAAATAGCTTAAACAAGCTATAAGAACAAGCACGTGAAAGCAAAATACTTAGAAACGTTTAAAACTTAAAAACGTACGTTTAAATAAAAATTACGTAAACGTACAAAATAAAACGTGAATTCTGACCAATATAAATCCCACGGATGTGAAAATTATATTTTTAGAATCCAAATAATAAAAGAAAATTATTGGAAAATTAAAATTATTTTTATGACTATTTATTTAATTATTATTAATTAAAAACTATTTTTAACTATTTAATAATACCCTAAAATATAAGAAAATATGAAATAAAGCTAGAAAAGTGAAATTATGACTTAGAAAAATCTAAAATATTATAAAACTTATTTTAAAACCGAAAATATATTTATTACACTTTTTATCTATTTAATTATTAATTAATTATTATTTAATAATTATTTAAACTATTTTAAATTATAATAAATACTAAATAAACAAAGAAAAATCTGAAACTTTTTCTATAAATACTCTAAGGTGACAGGAAGATAAGAAAAATATAAAAATGAAAAGTGCTTAATGAAAAAGCTGAAAATAAGCCAAATGGCTTAAATAGAAGCTATCACTTTATTTTATGTTGTTGATTTTCTGATTTTCTTTTTACAAAACTATTTATAAGCTAATAATAAGCAACTTTTAAAAAGACAATATTTTTAGATTAAGCTAAATAAGCTGAAAACAAGAAGCTTAAGCCAACAGTCCACTTTTAAGCTTTTTTAAGACTAGGATTCTTCAAATTAAGCTAAAAGCTGGAAAATAAGCTAAGAGCTTATGGAAAGAGCTAAAATGGACTGAGATGGATAATTATAAGCTTAAGGTTCATTAAAAAACTAGGGCTTAAGAGCTGAAAAGCTCTCAACAAGCTCAGCTTTAACTGAGTCTGCTGATAAGGCAGGCACAGGGCAAAATTGCCCATTTTCAGGCCTGGTTTTTATGGTATTAAAAAATTCTAAAAAATAAAATAAAAATACTAGTCAGTAGATGAGCTGGGTGAGCTTATAGGTGCAAAAGGAAAGATTATGAGGGTTTATGATGTGTTAATTAAAAATCACCCAAGATCTTCAAAAACCACAAAAACTGAAATATGCAGTCTGCTTATCTGTTGTGGTGTGCAGACTTGAGTGCAGACCTATGCAGACTTAAGGAGACTTAACCAGCCTAAATAGAACACACTTATATGACCCTAAGGGACACAGAAATGAAAAGAAAAAGTACCAAATCAGCTTGTGCTTATAATTGGCTTATTTGAGCTAATTGAGGGCTGAAATGACCACAGCCCTTAGAAATCTAGGTTATCTATCTAATTTGCTATTTTGAACTTGAAAACACCTTATATGGTCTATAATAAGCTGGTACAAAGTTGGTCTAAGGGTAAATGTACAGTAAAAGCTAGTCTTGACCAGTTTGACCTGCTGTGCCAAACACCCCTTATTGGGTCTGTTTTGGAATTTGAACTAGCACAACCTAATTTATCTTATAATTTCTAGTTATTACTGATTAGATGACTTATTTTAACTATATTAAGCAACTTTCAAAACAGAAATAAGCTATTCAACAGTAAACTTAGAAAATTAAATAAAACTAGAAATAGGCTTACAACTGAAAATGATGATAGAGCAAGCGAATCAAGCCACTGCTATGATCCGTTGGTTTGAGAAGACGGAATCTGTATTTCTTTTATGCAGTTGTCCAGATGACTGCAAGGTAAAGTTCGCTACTGGTATACTCATTGATGACGCTATGTCATGGTGGAATTCTTATGCACAACATATTGGTATGAAAAACGCTTACAAGCTCACGTGGGAAAAATTCAAGAAGCTAATGACTAAGAAGTTTTGTCCACGTACCGAAGTGAAGAAGCTAGAAACAGAATTTTATGAGTTAGTAACTATAGGTAATGATATCGAAGCCTACATCAGGAGATTTTAAGAGTTGGCCGCGCTATGTCCAACTATGGTTCCAGATAACAAGAAGTTGTTGGAAAACTTCATTGGTGGGCTACTGGTATGTGTGTAATTACACATACCTTTTACCTAATAAAACGGACCAAATAGACCAAAAACTAACCAAATATGCCAAATATGTTGTGTTTTTGTGTTTATGCATGTGCAGGTACGGATATGTGAGAAATGGACAAAAATCATGAGAAAACGGCAAAACCGAGCACGAGATTGGAAAGTCGTCAAAAGCCGAAGCCGGGAAAGGAATTTCAAGTTCGGATCACATTTATGCTCAAGTTGTTAAAAGTCAACCCTCAAGAATATCAATATGTCAGAAATGGTCCTTGGAAATAATTTTCAGATTTGGCAGAATTGGTCCTTGAATTTTCAGAATTGGCAAAGATGGTCCCTAAACTTAAAACTAATTCCAAAACTTATCCTAAATAACTTTACCAGACCAGATCACTATTAAATAAACCCAACCCAATTCCAGCCCAACAAAAGCCCAATCCCATTATCATAAACCCGGATCCACCAATAATTAACCCAACCCCCTTTTAGTTAAATAGCCGGGTCAAACCCCAGTCAACTCCCCACTTCCCGCCAATCCATTCCCCTGACTTCCACCATCATTATCTCTGCTACACTCCACCCTCTACTACACTCCACCACCCCCCCTCCAAATAGCTCCAAGACAAATATTCTTCACGTGAATTCCACCCAGCCAATTTTCCCGCCAAAATCCCATTTGACGGCTGACATTAAACCAAGCCATTCCAAAGGCTCAGGAATGAAGAGAGAAGCTCAGAGAAACCATAGAAGCTCCTCAGGCTATAAATAGCCTCTTATTCACACAGAATTGGGTGTTAGATAGTTAAATTTTTAATAGAATTCAGTAGATAATGTAGTGTCGATTTTTAATATTGTTGTTTAAGCTTACTGGGTTTTAATTTATTTCAATTGTATCTTTAAATTCATAGTTGTAACTTACTTAATTTTCAATAGAAACTCAGTTTCCCGTTTAAATTTAAATTTCATCACTTTTCCTTAATTTTCAATTATTGTCATTTTTAAGTTATAAGCTTGAATTACTGTTCCAATAAGCTCATTTAAGCTTATTAGAATCTTGGCAAGATTATTAGAAGTCATTTCTGTTATAAATAAAAAGAATCCAAAAAGTCAACGGAAGTCAAATGTGAGCCAAAATAAGCACTTGGTGGGAAAATAAGCTGGTCTGGATAAGCTATTGGGGTTTCTAGCTGGCTTTTGACAAGCTAAGCTTGTTTGGTGATCAAAACCTTCTGTTTTAAGCTAAAAGCCATTGTAAGCTTAATTTCTAATTTTTTTTTGCATATTTCCATTTTAATGTTCAACTGCTTATTTGCTTATTCCTACTGCTTATTAGCTTCATTTATGCTAGTTCTAGCTTAATTTAGTCTGTATTAGTCATTTATTGCTTCTCATTAGCTTAAACTTAGTTTCCTTAGCAACCTAGTTAAAAAAGCCAAAATTAGATTAATGTAAGAATTGCTTATTAAAGTACTTAATTCCCATTGAAAGTTGCTAATTAGGGCTTGATATAGCTAGTTGTTCATTTCCATTTCAGAATCATAGTGTGGAAAACTAGAAGGGGGGGTTGAATAGTTTTACGTCTTTTTAATTTTATTTTGAAAACTTTGTTTACTTTTAAAAACTTAGATTCGAATTTATGTGAACTCAACTCTTGAACAATATGAACAAATATAAGTAAATCTAAATAAACAATGCAAGTAAAGTAATGAAATGAAATGAAAGATAGAGATAGAAAGATCTAACTGCGAGATAAAGGATTTATAGTGGTTCGGCTACAAGGACACCTTCCTTGCCCTACTATACTCCCCGAGCACCTAACTCGAGAGTTTTCTTCACTATGTCAACAAGCTCCCTTATGGCGGAGAAAACCTTACACAACTTTTGCTTACACCGGTTTAACGACACAAAGCTAGATGTCGAGTTCTAATCGTAGCTAGAACCAATCTCACAACTTCTACACAACTTCTTCACAACTTATTCACAACGGCTTCACGACTTCTTCACAACTTCTTCACGACTTCTTCACAACTTCTTCACACCGGCTTCACAACTACTTCACAACCTAGCACTACTTATGTACTCTTCTACTTCTTTACACCTTCACTACTTACACACCTTAACTTCTTCACAACTTCACTACTTACACACTAATCTAGCCTAAGCAATTATGCTCACACCTATCTAACAAATATACACAACTTATACACAAATGAATGAATGATTATACAAACAACTTATGTAGCAAGATGATACTAAGTTGCAATACTTCTTCTCTAGTTGTTGAAGGAGTATTCTTCTTTTGCACTTGAATGGTAGAAGCTTGGATCACTTGGAAACCAATGCTTAAGAATATATGATCAAAGGATTTAGAATGATAAGAAGAGATTTAGAATAGAAGGTTTGGGGTGCAAAAGGTGAGGAAAAAGTCCAGAGAAAGTCCAGTATTTATAGGCAAATCTGGACAGGCTGGAGGAGCGGGGCGGTCCCCCTAAAATTAAGGGGGCCGCCTTGTATATTTAAGGGGGCCGCCCATCTGACCGTTGCCCATATTTGTCTTTTTGTGGGGAAGGTTTTTCTGGAACATTTTTACCATTTTTGGTTGAAAATTTGAATTCATAATTTTATAAAAGATTAAACATTTTTATTTAATACCAAAAATGATTTTCTAAAAGATATAAAATGTTTTGGGTCATTTTATAAAAAATCTAGTGATTAAGAAAATGTTCCTTTGATCATATAATGTATTAAGCATTTGTTCATTCATACCTTTAGTGATTAAGTTGTAGAAATGAATATTTCCAACTAAATACTTGTTTACTTAATAAGTTTATGTTTGATGAGTTTACATTTTGTGATCATCAAAACATAGAGATATGAATAAGTATTGATAATGTTTTTAGGTATTATTTATATCAACAATCTCCCCCTTTTTGATGATTACAAAACTTAAACTCATTAAATCCAAAACATTATTTTTGGACAAGTATTTAGTGAGTTTATATTCACTTCTCACCCTTTTTGTAGAATCAAAAAGGTTATGCCGACAAATTTCAGATACGAAATTTGTCGGGGCGAAAACTCCCCCTTGATGTGTGCTCCCCCTCGTTTGAGGGCACCAAGGAATCGAGATATGGAATACATGCAAGAAAAATATTAGAAGCACAAGCATACATAGCAAAATATGGAATATAAAAACAACAATCATGGCAGACAACAATCATGACAAACAAATATTAAGAACATATAGCAAGACATTAATTAGTATGCTTGAAACATATAACAAAAAAAAGGTCCTAAATTTCCAAAGAGAGCTTTCGGACTTGCTTGCGACACGAAAGCTTGTAAAATAAGCATACGGTTATGCTTAGATGGTTGATGGTAGAGTGTTTGGAATGGAATTGGTTGAGTGAGGGTAAGGATGTTAGATTAATAGAGGTATATTTTTGGAGGTGGAGAGTTTGGAGGTGGAGAGTTTGGAGCGGAAAGCATGTGAATAGTATTTAGTTATTTGATGGTGAGGGAAATGGAGCGGATGGAGTGGATCTAACGATGTTATATCGGTTTAGAGAAGGAATAGGATGAGGAAGCACTACAAAAAAACAGGCTTTCAGAGACTGAATTTTTAGGGACTGATATATCAGTCGCTAATACATAGCAATGGTAACTGAAACATCAGTTACTGATACTTTTAAGGACTGACCTTTTATTGACTGATTGCGGCGACTAAAAATCAGTCCTCGATTCAGTGACCCCATATCTGAGACTAAATTTCAGTTACTAATATGCCTGTACGGGAAAAAAATTTGGAGGCAAATTTGTTAGTGACTGAATAAGGGTGACAATTCAGTCCCTAGTACATGTACATCATATCTAAGACTAAATTTCAGTTAAAAATATATTTGCGCAATAAAAAAATTTGGCGGAAAATTTGTTAGTGACTGAATTATAGTCACAGTTCGGTCCCTAATACATGGAGATCATAGTTAAGACTAAGTTTCGGTTACAAATATGTCTACACAATAAAAAGGTTTGGAGGGAAATTTTTTAGTGACTGAATTTCAGTCACATCTGCGTCCCTATTACATGGACATCATACCTAAGACTAAAATTCAGTTACAAATATGTCTGCGCAATAAAAAAAGTTTGGAGGGAAATTTGTTAGTGACTGAATTTAAATCACAACTCAGTCCCTAATACATGGACATCATAGCTAAGACTAAAGCTCAGTTACAAATACGTATGCAAAATAAAAAAACTTTTGAGAGAAAATTGTTTATGACTGAATTTTAGTCCCACATAAACCTCTTATATATGGGCAACATATTTAAGACTAAAATTCAGTTACAAATATGTCTACATAATAAAAAGTTTTGTAGGGAAATTTTGTAGTGACTGAATTTCAGTCACAGCTGTGTCCCTATTACATGGACATCATAGCTAAGACTAAAATTCAGTTACAAATATGTCTGCGCAATAAAAAAGGTTTGGAGGGAAATTTGTTAGTGACTGAATTTCAATCACGACTCAGTCCCTAATACATGGACATCATAGCTATGACTAAAATGTATAAAAATAGATTAAAACAGACTAAAACGTTTAAAAATGGACGAAAACTCATAAAAACGGACGAAAATGTTTAAAATCAGACGAAAACGTATCAAAACGGACGAAAACATATAAAAATGTACGTAAAGGTAAAAAAAGGGACTAAAACGGATGAAAACGTATAAAAACGTTAAAATATAACAGACAAAAACTGACGAAAACATAAAAATACGGATGAAATCGTATACAAACGGACGAAAACAGATGAAAACATATAAAAACGTAAAAAGAACAGACTAAAATGGATGAAAACGTATAAAAACGGACGAAAACGTAAAAAATAGTAAAAAAGGGACGAAAATGTATAAAAACGGACGAAAACGTAAAAAACGGCCGAAAACGTATAACAACGGACAAAAACAGATAAAAACTGACAAAAACGGACGAAAATGGATTACCGACAGAATATACGGTTCTATATATTGTAATGTACTACACTTGTTTTTAAGACCTATATATATTTGTATCGTTGTTAGAAATTGTAAGTTTGTATATAAACCTATTTACGGATTGCTATTTATGTGTAACACTTAGGGGTTCACGCACGAAACCTCGGTTTATACCCCCGTGACGTGGGAACTCGAGCAGAATTCAAGTTTCAGACGTTCGTAACATCTTTAGTATTCACCGATGGCTTTCATTTTGAGTGTTGACAATTTAAGACGTGTAATCGGGATAATGACATCAATCAATTGCTTCATCGAGCGCGACATCCCTTTTAAAGAAACGACTATTACGTTCTTACCATATATAATAAGTCGTGGTGCCTATAGCAATCGTCAATCCACTATACTATACACACCACTTCCATTCAAGATAATAACAACAAAGTTGCACATAGGCATATAGCTAATCAACACACTCTACTTTACACACCACGTGGACCATTATATTGCCTTTACGGGTTCTCACACCCCTAAAGGTCTCCTTATAAATACTATACCATTTTCTCGAAATGGATCAAGCTAATCCCAAGCAACATATCCTGCCTTGGGAACTCCACATTCAAGTCTATTATCCTCTAGGGTAATTGACACAAACCAACTGAGTCGACTCGTGAGCGTTACCCCAACTCGTGACTCTTGTCACATTTTGGGGTCTTTACTGAACGTGGGAAACTGAACGGTCAACCAACCCAAACCATACGTAATTGTTGAGTTTATCCATATTTACTTTCATCTATGTGTATGACTTGATTTTATCCATAGGATGAGCTTTGGATGTTAAGTAATTTTACATTGATATTCATATTTTTAGACGCCTCACGTATGAGTGATTAGGGATACACAAATGTCACTAATTGGATAAACGCTTGTTAGACTATTAGGTTAAAGTAGCTAGTTGTAAACACTAAATTAATAAATAGCTAGATGACAACTAGGATTAGTTTGTATCGCAAATGAATCTCAATGATTAGCTGAGAACTTAATGAGTGTAGATTAGTAAACCATTAAAACCCTGTTCAAATCGGCTACTAATAGACGTACGAGTTATAATTGTATTATATTTAAACTTAAAATAAGTTACTTATGAATTATCACAATATTTAACTTCAAAATAAAATTATTAAAAAATTATTAACTGTTATAATATCTGACTAAACCCCATGCGTTTATGAGTTCTAAAACTAGTTGGTTTATAAAATATATAAATCAGATTCTCTAATACCTCCAAACAAAATAGAATTTCCCTCTCTCATTTTCATTTCTCCCGCTCTAAGTTTTCCCCAAAACTCAAATTATCCCTCCATGTATCCAAATATCAGCAACCTCACATCTCACATCTCACATCCACAAACCTATCATCTTCATTTCCGCTCACGTTCTCTCTTTTGGTCTTCAAACAAACCAAATTCGCTTGACCGTCTCCCTTATCGATCATTGCTAGTCACCACCCAAAGTCGTCAGTCACATCCTCACCAGTCAGCCACCAGACCATGGCGATTCATAATCATCACTCCCGATTTTATGTCATATATCCACAAATAAGGTATTGTAACATGTTATATATTTAATTTAATCATCAATTTGAGGTCTTTATGTGTCAATTTCGTGTTTGGGTGATTTTTAGGAATTAGGGTTTATGTAAACCCGAATCTATATGAGTTTGAAACATGCTTTATGATACAATTGATCTGCTTACTCCATTTGTGTTGCACACCTATTGCCCCTATTACTGGCGGTTTCATCTTCCAGGTTTGTTTTCTATATCTTGTCCTTCAGAAGCGTTTAGTAATAAAATAATTGTCAAAACGATAAGATAAGCATGGTGCATTTTAGGTGAGACCGAAGAAGAGTTTGCTACCAGATTGGCTACCAACTTGGAAAACCTTATTCTCAAGGAGGGACCCGAGACAGTAAGATCACTTAACATATACATTACAATAGATTTTAGTAGTAATTTTGTTTTAGCATATGGTTCTGTCTTCTTTTTGCTTTTAGATTGCTGCGTTTATTGCGGAAACAGTGATGGGAGCAGGAGGTGTGATACTTCCCCCTAAAACATACTTTGAGAAGGTCAGGTTGACTATTCTGAACAATGGTTTAACTTTATTTTACGGGTGGTTAGTTTCGTATCTTAGCATGTTTTTTTCTCTTATGCGGATTCAAGCTGTTGTAAAAAAATATGACATTTTATTCATTGCTGATGAGGTACTTGATCAGTTGTGTGTTAATAATTTCTTAACTGCATGATACGCTTCTTATTCACTTGTGTGTTTTATTTTCAGGTTATCTGCGGCTTTGGAAGGCTTGGAACAATGTTTGGTTGTGATAAGTACAACATTAAGCCTGATCTTGTTACCGTTGCTAAGGTATATAAACCATTGGAAATTCCTAAAGTTAATCAATTTATTAGTGATTGGAAGATACTCATAAATCATCAGTCATATTATTAAGTAAGGTTTTTCCAGGCTCTTTCCTCTGCATATATGCTGATTGGTGCTGTTCTAGTGAGTCCCGAGGTTGCAGATGTCTTACATACTCAAAGCAATAAACTCGGTACTACAAAAAACTCTTCGAACCGCATTCACAACATCTCATCATGGTCTTAATATTAAAGGTGTCTTCATCTTTATGTTAGGTTTGTTTTCTCATGGATTCACATATTCAATCTTGGTAATTTATTTATATGAGTAACACTTTATGTTCTGATTGGATAAGGACCCTCTACTATGGATTTTGTTACATTAAGACTTCCAAAGTAGTATGATTTTTGTAGTTAGAAATATGAAGTTTGACATTTGGTGAGAATTTAGCTGATTTTCCGCTTTTATGTGAAACCACGTATCTAAGATTGGGTGTATAGGTGCATTGTTATAACACCCTGCCTTATAGTAGCCAAGTTTGATTAATTAGTTTTCTACAACTGCACAAATTACTCATAGGTTGAATGTTGTTCTGTGACTGTGAAACACGTTTGAATCGAGTGACCTAAATGGATTAGTTATGATTTATGAACATTGGTTACTATTTAGTGATTTTTTATCTTTCAAAATTACCCGGTACTTTACATGAAACACTGAAACCTGGATGAAAAGGTCACTAAATTCTAACCAAGTTTAATAACTGAGTCTATTAGGTAACTCAGCCTTTACCGGTTTAGTTATATCTCACAACAATTGTACAATTATGAAGTTGAGTGCTTTATGCTGTTAAAAGAAGGTTTTGGATTACTTAATTAGAACTGTGATGCAGTAATATGGTTACTAGTGAATGGGGTATTATGTCGAATCTGGATAGCAGTAACTTGTTTGATTTTAGATTACTATGTCATGTTCAACATCCAGTGTCGTGAAACATTGTGACAGTTATTTCCTCTAGTTTGTTTGAAATACTTACCGCAATATCGTACGTTCAAGAATTCAAGTTTCTCAGCGGCATCTCTAAAATGTTATCACTTTTGAGTGCAAAGTTCAAACTTTGGTTTGTATTAATTGTTCACATATATGTACTAAGTATAATTTTGGCACCTTGTATCCCTTAATGTAATCGCAATTGGATCATATTGGGATTTTGCATTGACCCAGACGTTTTGTTTGCTGATGCAGATGACTGTGGGACCAGAGTTTGGGCCATGCTTTCTTATAAAGCCTTGCATTTCAACTTGTGATGTTAAAATCGACCCTAGAGTCAAACTAGTTTTCGATAATTTTGATTTCAAAGGAAAATCAGGTTTGGTTCAGTTTTAGGAAAGCTGGGCAAGTGGGGATCCAGAAGACAATGGGTGCTATCTTTTTTTGACAGATCACTTACGTGTATCAGACATACGTGATAACAGACTTGAGGCTTACAGGTGGTCATGTCTTAAAGATAATTATCGTTTTGTTGGGCGAGAGAAAAATGTGGGAAACCGGTATCCTGGTCGAGCAGCTCAGACACAGGTTGCAGATTACCAATATGATGGTGAAGCATCAGGTATGGGACAATTAGTTGTCCCTATGTATCATCCTGGTGCTGTGATGAAACTTGCCGGAATCATCGAGATTGTCACCCAGATAACTGGAATCATTTGTGCAACTATTGGGAGTTGGAAAAAACCCGGGTGATGGTAACGGTGATGGTAACGATGATCCATTCACCGATAGTGATATATAGGACATTCAAATTTATTTCTATTGAATTTGGTTTTATTTTTAAACATATTGAATTGTAAACTCTTGTTATTTGGATTGGTGATTATTATGCTTTAAAGAAATATTATTATTATTATTATTGTTTATAGTTTGGAGTTTTATATACTATTGTAAGGGGTCATATATGCATTGTGAATGGGGACTGAATTAAATTGTATTTGCCACTAATTTTTAGTTTATAACATAAATATAATGGAATGGCGCCATCATATTGGAGACTGATTTGAATGTTATTTTGTATCGATTAACATATATTTTGAAACTAATTTTCAGTCACTGGAAAAACAAATTAAAGACTAATTCATCTGTTTTTTGTGACTAACAATCAGTCTTTAAAGCCTTTCATCGGAGACTAATCAGTTTTTAAATACTATTATTAGAGACTGATTTGGTACGGTAATCTACAAAACAACGAAACGTATTAGGGACTATAAACAATGTTTATGGACTAATTTTCAGTCCCTAAATCCATGTGTTAGTAACTGATTAAACATGGTATTGGCGACCGACTTTTCAGTCGCCGATAATATGCATTGGGGACTGAAATAACATGATACCAACCCATTGAAATAAGGACTGACTTTTTTTATTTTGGTGACTGATCTCTGGTCCTCGTTGGTTCGATACAACAAGGACTGAATTTCAGTTGATAACGTCACTTTCCGTAACTAAGCTTCTATCACTGATTAGTGACTAGCAAAATCAGTCCTTGATAGACCATCCGTAACTGATCATGGTGTATCGGGAGTGAGTAGATATTTGATCCAAGAAATATCTTCACTCAAGTGGAGATGTTGGATGAGATCTAGTAAGAAGATACTCAATACAAGTGAAATGTTTATTTAAGGCAATGATTTGTTTTTGGAGAAGGACACAATAAGGACAATAGTTGACATAATTATCAACTTGATTCAAATTGTGAGGGTGAGGTGAGCAATTTGAGTAGGGTGGGGATGGAGGATGGAGGTTGGCCCTTGTTGCAAGGTGCATAGCAAGGAGATCACTACGGTCATGGATTTGGTTGGGAATGTGGATTTGGTCATTTGGTGGAAGTGGAATAAATTGAGGTGTGTAGCTGGAAGTAAAGTTGGATGTTTGACCAATATGATGAGGGTTTTGAAAGGTTTCAATGAGGTTGGTTTAAGGTTGAGATGTGTAGTTTGGAACGAAGGTGGAGGTTGAGGTTATTTTGTGATGAAGGAGGACTAGAAGGGAGTTGATCCAATTGAGCAAGGTGTAAGGCAAGAAGAGCACAAAGCTCATGGGCTTCTTTAAGTTCTTTAATGAACTTCAAGTGTTTGGAAGAAGGTGATGATGGTGGAGTGTGGTTGTTATGATGGATGAATGAACACTAATGATGGAAAAGGGCTATTTATAGTGTAAGAATGGTGTGGTTTAGGAAGGTAAATTTTGGAGGGTGGTTTAGAAAGGTGATGATGGTTGAGTATGGTTGTTATCTGGGATGGATGTTTGAACATGTAACATAGGAGTAACATGTGAGTTGGTAGGAGGTGGTGGTGATACTCTTGGAGGTGGAGACATTTGTGAGCTTGGGTAATTATGAGTGGATGAGGATGGAGATATGGAAGAAGGGGATATTCTAAGAGTGGTGAGTGTTTTGGATGGTACATTGGTAGGTTGAATAAGATGTGAGGTGTTTTGAATGAGATTAGAATAATTTTTTAGGGATTGATCATGCTCTTCATATGAATCATATGGAAGAGATGAATGGGTATTTTTGGGAGTAAAGATGGGTGATTGGTTATTATGATGAGGTTTGTGAGAGGGTTCATTGGAATGAGCTTGAGGATTGGGAGTATAGTTGGGAACAAATGTGGGTGGAGGTGTTGTTTGTTTAGCCACATCATTTGTTGAGATGGACTTGTTTTGGGGGTTAGGTTTTCTTTTCCAAACGGGTTTTTCGGTCATCCTTGCTAACCTTGAGGATTTTGGGTTTGGTTTGATGGGAGATGGCATGATGAGATGATGGAGGATTATGAGGAATGGGAGTGTTTATAGTGTAGGATTGATAGGATTAAGGAATGGATAAAATTTGTTGGATGGATTGGAATAAGAGATGTTTGTGAATTTTGGGAAGTGTAGGATGAAATGGGCTAAAAAGTAGAAAAAGAGACAGCACCTTCGACCATCAGATGGCCGGTCCCCTTAAATAGGGCCGGTCCCCTTAAATATTAAGGGGGCCGCCTTATGATTTAAGGGGGCCGCCCATCTGTTGGTTCCCAGTTTGCTGGAAATGGGTTTTTGGTAGAAAATTGTAGAAAGGGTTGTGTTTTTGGGTTTAGTTTCAAGCAAATCCTACTCTTTGAGGCAATTAAGCATGTAATAGATATTTATGCAAAACATGTTAATTAAAGAGATTAAGCAAACAAGTAATTTCATCTAGCACGTAAACATACTCATCAAGCAAGTAATATATATATGGACTAGGAAACAATAAACTACACCAAGTATTTTCTTAATTATATGTGCCTATGTGAGGGATCCTAAAGAAACAATAAACTACACCAATTAATGAACTATTTGAGGGATCCTAATGTGTGCCTATGTGCGATAAATGGGAACTTAAGATAGCATGGACTTCTAGACTTGTTACAAACAAAATCTTAATAGACAAACCATAGTCCGCTTGATTTGACCTAGTTCTCTTATAAATGTCATATACATAAATATAGATGACAAATATGAGATCACCATGCATGATTTAAAGAAATGTTTTTAGCATTATTCAACAATGTTTGAAAGTGAGTTTTTATGTAGATGTAAAAGTTATTTGAATAAAAATAGATTGGGTTTTATTTCAAAATATGTTTATGAAGAATGGGTAAGAAAAAATTTTCTCAATCTTTGACTTTGATCGAAACAGAATTATGGACATAGATTAAGAAGATAGGTGAGATAGTAAAACATGTTAATAGAAAAGTGAAATAGTCCAAAAAAAATCATTTTTTCAAAATGTGAAGTTTCTGTATATTTTTAAAGATACTCGATTTTTTTACAACAAATACCATTAATCCTAGATAAAAAAAATGGTTGTTTTAAAAAAAATCTCATGCTCAAGGGAATTGGTTAAGGCTATTGTCACATGCTACCCTTTTCTACAAATCCTATGGTCATAAGGAAGTGATGACGAACTTCTATATGTTTGATGCGAGAGTGTTGAATGGGGTATAACCTAACATCTATAGCTCCTTTGTTGTTGCACACTTATCTAACTTGATGCCATAGTCTACGAGAGCTTGTTTCATCCATAGTTTTCTAACACGAGAAATCTAATCTTACTTTTATGTTAATGATTAATCCACTTAACTCATTTCACTTCATCACCATGAGTTTTCTAATAGTGGACATAGAAGATTTCCATTTTAAACGTTATAGCTTAAGAGGGCCAAAGGGAAAAGAACAAGTGATTCTAGGTTCTAAGTAGATTCATATAAGCTATTATGTGTATATAGATAACTAGGCATTATGAGCTAAATAGGCATGAAATAACTAGTCATTAATCTAAGCATATATTATAACAATAAACTTAAAAGGAAAGCGTACCTTTTAGTCTTCAGTAGATTTTCTTCAAACGCTTCAAGGTGTCATATTGACTTATGGAAGCCAAACATAGATGAGTTTCTGAATAATTCAATGAGTGACGATTTAGCCACTTGGTCCCCATTGTCCCATTTGTCCAAAATTGTTTGAACCAAACATGGTTTGCATTTGCATGTATGGTGAAAGTATTCCCCAAGGGTTGAAACTTGGTTGAAGTGAATAATTCCACATTGGGTGATTATTATTATTAGGAAAGTTTTGTCTACCTTGATTTCTTCTAGGTTGAGGGGTTTTAGACCGAGGATGAGGATTATTTGGTCTATTTGGAGGTGGAGTTTTAGATCTTAATTTCGGTTTAGAAAATCCGGTTTTGGCTTTTAATGATGGTTTATAAAAACTTTTTACTTCCTCATCACTCGCAATAGGTATTTTTCTATCTTTTATAAGTATATACTTAGGTTTTGACTCTACAAACTTTACATTTTTATTTTCACTAGTTGAAACATTATTTGAGTTGAATCCTAGACCGGTTTTATCTCCCGAAGTTCCTTGACCACTTATTATTTTCTTAAGTGAGTTACTACTATTTTTAAACTTGTCAAGTTTGGAAATTTCATCTTTAAGTTTTTCGTTTTCATTTTTGACCTCTAGACATGTTTTACATTCTATAAAAACTTCTTTTCCTTTTTCTAAATGTTGTAGTTTAATTTTTAATTCGAGTACTTCATTTTCTAATCGATTATTAATATGTTTTAGTGATTTATTTTTAGCCATGACTTTTTGACCTAATTTGCATAACCTATTATATTCATTATCTAGGTCTTTTTCGTCTAATATTGATTTTTGTCACTAAAGTATTTGGTTTCGGAAAGTACCTCATTTGATGTCTTTGCCATAAGACATTTTTCGTCGTTTGCTTTGTCCGCTTCGTCTTTGTCGCTATCACTCCATGCTCCACTAACAAAGGCGCTTTGGTAATCATAACCCGGTGGCTTTGGACATTCGCCAATGAGATGGTTTGGGCTTCCACATCTAAAGCACTTTCTTTTCCCATAGTTATCATTCCTATTTCTTTGAAGCGATCTTCTTTCATCTCGTGATTGTCTTGTGAATCTTCCTCGTCTCTTTAGAAATTTCTTGAACTCTCTTACGGCCATTGCATATTCTTCGTTATCACTTTCGGAGGTTGAGCTATCCTCTTCACTAGATTCCTTCCTAGCTTTCAATGCAATTGACTTGCTTTCCTCTCTTTTTCCTTTGACCATCTCGGAGTCTTTCTTAATTATTGCTTCGTAGACTTTCAAGTTGCCGATCAACTCGTCAAGTTGAAGAGTTGACAAGTTCTTCGATTCTTCAATCGCCGTAACCTTAGCCCGCCATTTTGGATGTAATGCCCTAAGAAATTTTCTTACACAATTTTTGCTAGAAAAAGTCTCATCAAGTGCTTTTAAACTTGTGATAATAGTGTTAAATTTAGCAAAAGCATTATCTATTGATTCCTCTTCCGGAATCGTAAATTGTTCATATTGTTGAACAAGAAGATCTATTTTATTATCTTTGACTTGACTATTACCTTGGTGAGTTATTATTAAGGAGTTCCAAATTTCTTTTGCGGTTTCACACATAAAGATCCTTTCGTATTCTTTACGTGGTAATGCATTATAAATAACCATTTTTGCCTCATTATTTTTAGCTAGTTTCTTTTTCAAATCATCATTTTGGTTTTCAAAAGGTACAATTTCATCTCTTTTAGTTAAAGGATTATTTTGAATAGGGGGAAAATCACCATAGATAATAACATGCCAAAGATCAAGATCTTTTGATTTCACATAAGTTTCGAATCTATTTTTCCAATAAAGAAAACCATCACTTTCAAATAGCGGTGGTCTTTGCATAGATTGCCCTTCTAAATATTTTTCCGATTCCATAGATCGATTCAAGTTTTAAAATACAGTTTATTTTAAAAATCTTGTTTGACGTGGCTCTTGATACCAATTGTGAAAAACTAGAAGGGGGGTTGAATAGTTTTACGTCTTTTTAATTTTATTTTGAAAACTTTGTTTACTTTTAAAAACTTAGATTCGAATTTATGTGAACTCAACTCTTGAACAATATGAACAAATATAAGTAAATCTAAATAAACAATGCAAGTAAAGTAATGAAATAAAATGAAAGATAGAGATGGAAAGATCTAACCGCGAGACAAAGGATTTATAGTGGTTCGGCTACAAGGACACCTTCCTTACCCTACTCCACTCCCCGAGCACCTAACTCGAGAGTTTTCTTCACTATGTCAACAAGCTCCCTTATGGCGGAGAAAACCTTACACAACTTTTTCTTACACCGGTTTAACGACACAAAGCTAGATGTCGAGTTCTAATCGTAGCTAGAACCAATCTCACAACTTCTACACAACTTATTCACAACTTATTCACAACGGCTTCACGACTTCTTCACAACTTCTTCACGACTTCTTCACAACTTCTTCACACCGGCTTCACAACTACTTCACAACCTAGCACTACTTATGTACTCTTCTACTTCTTTACACCTTCACTACTTACACACCTTAACTTCTTCACAACTTCACTACTTACACACTAATCTAGCCTAAGCAATTATGCTCACACCTATCTAACAAATATACACAACTTATACACAAATGAATGAATGATTATACAAACAACTTATGTAGCAAGATGATACTAAGTTGCACTACTTCTTCTCTAGTTGTTGAAGGAGTATTCTTCTTTTGCACTTGAATGGTAGAAGCTTGGATCACTTGAAAACCAATGCTTAAGAATGTATGATCAAAGGATTTAGAATGATAAGAAGAGATTTAGAACAGAAGGTTTGGGGTGCAAAAGGTGAGGAAAAAGTCCAGAGAAAGTCCAGTATTTATAGGCAAATCTGGACAGGCTGGAGGAGCGGGGCGGTCCCCTTAAAATTAAGGGGGCCGCCTTGTATATTTAAGGGAGCCGCCCATCTGACCGTTGCCCAGATTTGTCTTTTTGTGGGAAAGGTTTTTCTGGAACATTTTTACCATTTTTGGTTGAAAATTTGAATTCATAATTTTATAAAAGATTAAACATTTTTATTTAATATCAAAAATGATTTTCTAAAAGATATAAAATATTTTGGGTCATTTTATAAAAAATCTAGTGATTAAGAAAATGTTCTTTTGATCATATAATGCATTAAGCATTTGTTCATTCATACCTTAAGTAATTAAGTTGTAGAAATGAATATTTCCAACTAAATACTTGTTTACTTAATAAGTTTATGTTTGATGAGTTTACATTTTGTGATCATCAAAACATAGAGATATGAATAAGTATTGATAATATTTTTAGGCATTATTTATATCAACACATAGCTTAAATTAGCCTCTTAGAGTTTTAAAACCAAAACAGCCCTTATGAAGGGGTGTTTGGGTCAAGCTGTAAAATGGGTC
Source organism: Artemisia tridentata subsp. tridentata (assembly GCA_021014915.2). Classification (NCBI taxonomy): domain Eukaryota; kingdom Viridiplantae; phylum Streptophyta; class Magnoliopsida; order Asterales; family Asteraceae; genus Artemisia; species Artemisia tridentata. The sequence goes on from CP139506.1 coordinate 335,695,164, forward strand.
AAATGGTGAAGCACTGTTCATGTGCTCTTTGGTTAAGTTTGATCCTGCATAAATTCAGTTAGATAAGTGGTTTGTAGGTTGTGTTAAGCTCATTTCAAAGGATTTATGGTTTTACTTGCATTTTCATAGTTCTTAAGTCTTTTGCTTCTTGATTTTGTGGATTATAGAGATAAGCTGAAATGGTCCTTGATTTTACTTCTTGTGGGTTCAAATAGAGTTATAAGGTCAGAATTTAAAGAGTTGGATTACTTCAGTTGGAATCGTGGAATTTGGAAACCATTCTGTTAATAATCTGTCACGGACCCATAGCTTGCAGCCAATATGCCTCATTTTAGCGTATGTTTTTTATTTTTCATAAGTTCAATTTAAGCTTAATTGAGCTAAAAATATGTACTGTTACTGTTGGGTTGCTTGTCCACTTGTTCCCAATTTTTTTGATTTTTTTTAAGTAGCTTTTGATAGCTTTTGAAAGGCTTAAAGTCACCCTTTTTTGCCATGTGCACAACAGCAGCCTCAACATTTGCTTATTGAGTTGGTTTAGTGCTTATTTGCAGTTCCTTGTGGCTTTTTCTGAGATAGTTATTCCATTTAGATTAAGTTTAGCATAACTAGGCTTATTTTCAGTTGTACTTTAGCTTAATTAGCTTAATAGTCCATTAGCTTATCTACTTTTTGCTTGTTTCCTTAAATTAGCCCACTGTTCTGATTTTAAGACCTTATTCTGTGCTTATTGTTGAGTTTTAAAAATTGTTGTTTTTACAAAAAGTGCTTAATTCATAATAAATAAAATAAAAGTCAAAAAAATATAATTCTTTTTTTCAAAATTTTCTTTTATCATTTAGTACTTAGGAAAATTAGTTTTACATTCCTAGGGTTAATATTTCTTAAATTTCACGTTTTAGGCTCGGAATTAGCCCGGGAATTCGCGTTTTCAGTTTTCCTTTACGTTTTTAGTTACGTGTGCTTTAGATAATCATTTCCTTTGCTTATCATATTGTTTTTAGTTTATGTTTACTTATTTAAGTTTAAAAATCCAAAAACTCACTTATTTCACTATTCACAACACGTTTCACAAATCGAAATCACAAAGTTCCATTCAATCCTTCGTTGGGAAAAACGACTCGGGTTTACATAACTTCCCTTTGTATTCCTTTGGGAAAAACATATATATAATTGAACGAATAAGCTACCACACAGCATCCGTGGGGATGTAATTTCTTTTGATCCACTCACACTTGACGAAGCTATCAGAATGTCTCAAAAGCTTATGGCTCAGGTGATAAAGGAGGGAACTACTGTCAACAACAATAACCGTAATAGCAACAATAACAACTCCAACAACTACCGAAACAACAACAACTATAACAACAACAACAACAACAACAACAACAAGAGAGGGTGGGACAACAATCAGGGTGGCAATGCTACTCAACAAACACCAAAGAGACAAGAAGTTGCTAAGGCCTATGCTACAGGCCCAACTGAAAAAGAAAGGTTACAATGGTACCTTACCCAAATGCAACAAGTGTCAAAGTCATCATAACCCTAGAAATTGTCCTAATCGTTGTGGTAACTGTAAGAAGATTGGTCACTCGACTAGAGAGTGGAAGTTCCTACTCGCTGCTGAAAATCAGAAACCTCTAGTGACATGTTTTGGCTGTGGATAAAGAGGACATTTTAAGAATGAATGTCCAAAACAAGGAAATCAAGGGAATGGGAACCAAGGTGGAGTAGCACGTGGAAGGGCTTATATCATCGGAGGAGGGGATTGCCAGCCCATCAACAACGTTGAGGACGACAACAATGTTTAAGAACGAAGAACTTCTGCCTTAATAATTGATGCGTGGTTTTGCAACCTTACAACAGGTTTTACCTCTCAAGGGACCTCAAGAGGCTTACAACCCCACCAGGCAGTGTACCTGACCGATGTAGTATAGTGTAGTGGTAAGTACGGGGGATTGATCGTTCTCCACAGGGAATAGTGTTCGTTAGGAATGAAAAACTACTCTAATAGGTCTAAGGGTGATGGATGATTCTTTTTATGTTTTCATAATTTTATGAAAGCAAGTAAAATCTCGGGTTTTGAAGGAGTGGGCGGAATTAGTTGCTAGTCAACTAACCCAAATAACTACAAATGCAAATAAAATAAAATAACAGAAAATGAAAAGGTGGTAAAACTTATGTGGAGAGAAATGTGTTTACTTAGATTTCCTTACTCCCTAACTATCTTTTACCGGTTGATTAGTGTGTATTAATTGCGTGGATGACGGGTGTATTCCTTAATACCAATCGTGGGGTGGTGTACGTACTTCCCCAACTCTATGAACTCCTACTTCACTCCTATGTCGAGCCGGCTAGGAAGCTCCTAACATGGGATCACTAGAATTCGCTCATGCATTAAATACAACCATAAAAACCTTTAGTACGCATTGGTTCATGTTTCTTAAGACGTTCAAGCAAGTTACCGAATAGGAAGTTAGCCAGTTTTCTTAAGCCTAACATAGATAAACAATCATCCAATACAACTAATAACACACTAATAACCAATAATCAATAGCTAGGTTTCATTAGATCTAAGCAAACACAAAGAAAACCTAGCCTAACATGTTAAACAAAAGACAAGAACAAGATAGAATCAAACAACACATAGACATATTGAATGATTAATTGATAACTTATCTTCAATGTAACATGGAAGATCTCAAGGCAAAAAGCCTTGAAAAAGCTGATAAATTCGTCTTAGGGTTTTTCACACACAAAGTTCCACAATAAGTTCCACACTAATGACAAAAATTTGCAAAACTATATATAGACTTTCAGATCTGACGGCGTCACGTTATGGAGTGTGACGCCGTCACCTCGCCGCTTTTAGGGTTCCCGGATGGCCTTCTTGACGCCGTCCCTCTTTAGCTCTCCAAAATCCGTTCTGGCTTATCAAGGCTTGACGCCGTCAGAATTAGGCGTGACGCCGTCCCTCTTTAAATTATACCGTGACGACCTTGATCATATTAAAGGGTGATGCCGTCAGAATTCCCATGCAAATTTCTCTGGCTTATCATGAGTAAATTTCACATCCACCACTTTTGCCAAGCCATGACGCCGTCTGGGGATAATCCTGACGCCGTCAAAGGTAACTTCCAGCATAATTTTAAGACTTTGTCGTTTTCTTCACTTTTATGCTCCAAAAACGTCCAAAATGCTTCCTTTTCCAGATTTCTTCTCAAAAGTACCTAAAATGACAAAAGGAACGATGTAGGGTGATATTTGATCAAATAAATACGATTTAGGGCTTAAATGACCCCCTAAAAGCGGTACACTTTTCGCTTCATCAAATACCCTTACACTTGAGATTTGCTTGTCCTCAAGCAAATGCGCTTTTATTCTAATCAAAATACAAGTTAGGGGTCATTTAATGCTAACATAAAAGTAATTGCAACAAATATTCGTTCCACTTTAATCATAATAAGCACGGAGATTACAAACTAGCACCTCACAAGTAGTGTTTAGATACTCACATCTCTCAAGTGTCATCAAAATATATCTCATAAATGAAAACGGATAATATCTCTCACTACCTGTCATAGCAAATAGATTACCATAGGCTTGGGCAAGGATAAAAAATCTCCTCCACTAGGCGTAAGCACCTAAGATAAACTATCAAAGAGGGCTTTTATATGGGTTATAACGTTAGGTGTAGGGATATGATAAACACGGATTTGTTGGATAAGGGATATTTTACTGGTGGCGAGTTAAAGATCTTGATTAATTACATGTACTATACAATGTTGCTAAGCCAAGACTCGACTCAATCTTAAGCTAAAAACAAAATAACAAAAACATAAAACAAATATAAAATGAAAAGGGATGGTAGTCCGTATGTTTTTTCTATTTTTCTTTTTCTCATTTTTTTTTTTTCTTGATTTTTCGATTTTTTTTTTTTTTTTTTTTTTTCATACACTTTTGCCCTACCATCCAAAATAATACATCATAGGGGCATTGCATCCCCCTTACACTTGAATTTTTACATAACTTTACAAATAACTATTCTAATGACTCGAATTAAGATAATCGAAAAACTTGGAGTACTTTTAAAATATTTAACACATATGGGGGTAATAAATGATGTTCTTCCCCATTACTCCATTACACTAGTACTTTACCCATTAGTCTCAATCGTCCCAAAACAATATGTACAAGGATATGACTCGACTTAGCAACCATGTAATCAACTAGATAATTAACTTGGGTTTAAACAAATGTTGTCACAATAATGCACTAAAAATGAGTGCATACAAGGTAGGCTAAGGCGATTTGGGTGTACATTTAAGTGGGGTGTAAACAAATTCTTCCTTTAAGTAAAATGCTTAAAGGTCGAAACGAAAAGATAGGCTCTGAGGGGTGTACTAGGGGTATCGTGTACTAAAAATGAGTACAACGCAAAGGGTGTGGGAGAATTACTTGACCAATGTAGCCAAAGTAATTATAACAAAAAACACAGGTGTAAAACAATGGGTTAATCCTAATGCCTCTTATCATGTAGTAAATCTAACTACACGAATGTAGTCTCACTTGTGGCCTCGGAATGGTCCTAACGCAAGTTCTAGAATCTAAGTGCTACCGGTACACACATCATAGCATAAATGCTTTTCCTACCAATTCTAGGGGCGAACCTCACATATTTGGGGGTGGAAAATTTTTTAGTGGTACGGTTTTGTGCTAGTCATATAATTTCCTATCCATGAGACGCTCATTAAGATCAAAGTTTCACTCCTATATGTTGTAAAAAAATTTAAATTTGGCACTAAAATTGCCCTAACAGGTATTTATCTCAGTTTTATTACACATCTACTATTAAACAAACAAAAATCAAGTGCAAAAGCATTCTCTAATCGTATCGTACTTTTACCCCCCCCCCCCTTACACTTAAGATGAACATTGTCCCCAATGTTCAAATAACAAGATGTAAAAGCATAAAGTAAAAGAATGAAATCAAATACTCCCCTGATTCGCTCGGTGGATAAAGAAATAACATGGTTAGATCTTCTTCCAAAGTAATGTTGAAGCTCCATGACTAATGCATCGCCATAAGCTTGATCCAAAAAACATTTCCTTGTCCAAAATAACCTGTTAAACCTGAGAAAACAAACACGAAAACCTGCATAACATCGGCGGGATAAACTCTATATATAAGGATATAATGCTTGTGGAATGATAATTTTGCAGATTCTTGGAGATTATAAGTTAGAGATTTAATAAAAACTTTTTATGAAAACAAAACTTTCAAAAATTTTCAGAAAATTAAACCTGACGCCGTCAGGTTGTAAAGCCTGACGCCGTCAGAAATAATCTGACAGAATTCTCATGTTACGTTTCCGGAAAATTTTTGGAAAAACCTACACCTTACTTCCTGGAATTCCTGCAAAACATCATTATGACTCGATACAAGCATTTGACTCAAACAAATACTAATATGTATGTTAATTTAATATTATTAGGATTCGTGTTCATTTGTGTTCTAATAAACCGATTTAGATTTCCCTTACACTTAACTTTTGCAAAATACCTTTATATGTAGTTAAGACGAAGTTAAAAACAAAATAAAGCATTTTCACAAATTAGTTTTGAACATGAATCAATAATAATAAAATTTAAACATACATACGGAAACAAATAAAATTAAACAAACAAATAAACACACAAAGCAAATAAAGCTTGGGTTGCCTCCCAAGAAGCGCTTTTCTTTATTAACGAGTCTTGTAGCTAGACTCAAAGTCACGTACATTACGTGATTCCATCATTCATAATGACGTATCCCTGATAGATATAATCCATGTTATCAGGGTGGTGGTGTCTCAATCGCTCGACATTCGCAGTCACTTCACCTCCTCCCCTGCTGGTCAAGCTTATTACCCCATCTTGGTGTAGACTTTTAATTGTGAATGGTCCGTACCACCAGGGACTTGGTTCATCGGTAGGTGCTTTTGTTTCTGAATGCCTTAGTGTTCGTTAGGTATGAAAAACTACTCTAATAGGTCTAAGGGTGATGGATGATTCTTTTTATGTTTTTATAATTTTATGAAAGCAAGTAAAATCTCGGGTTTTGAAGGAGTGGGCGGAATTAGTTGCTAGTCAACTAACCCAAATAACTACAAATGCAAATAAAATAAAATAACAGAAAATGAAAAGGTGGTAAAACTTATGTGGAGAGAAATGTGTTTACTTAGATTTCCTTACTCCCTAACTATCTTTTACCGGTTGATTAGTGTGTATTAATTGCGTGGATGACGGGTGTATTCCTTAATACCAATCGTGGGGTGGCGTACGTACTTCCCCAACTCTATGAACTCCTACTTCACTCCTATGTCGAGCCGGCTAGGAAGCTCCTAACATGGGATCACTAGAATTCGCTCATGCATTAAATACAACCATAAAAACCTTTAGTACGCATTGGTTCATGTTTCTTAAGACGTTCAAGCAAGTTACCGAATAGGAAGTTAGCCAGTTTTCTTAAGCCTAACATAGATAAACAATCATCCAATACAACTAATAACACACTAATAACCAATAATCAATAGCTAGGTTTCATTAGATCTAAGCAAACACAAAGAAAACCTAGCCTAGCATGTTAAACAAAAGACAAGAACAAGATAGAATCAAACAACACATAGACATATTGAATGATTAATTGATAACTTATCTTCAATGTAACATGGAAGATCTCAAGGCAAAAAGCCTTGAAAAAGCTGCTAAATTCGTCTTAGGGTTTTTCACACACAAAGTTCCACAATAAGTTCCACACTAATGACAAAAAATTGCAAAACTATATATAGACTTTCAGATCTGACGGCGTCACGTTATGGAGTGTGACGCCGTCACCTCGCCGCTTTTAGGGTTCCCGGATGGCCTTCTTGACGCCGTCCCTCTTTAGCTCTCCAAAATCCGTTCTGGCTTATCAAGGCTTGACGCCGTCAGAATTCCCATGCAAATTTCTCTGGCTTATCATGAGTAATTTTCACATCCACCACTTTTGCCAAGCCATGACGCCGTCTAGGGATAATCCTGACGCCGTCAAAGGTAATTTCCAGCACAATTTTGAGGCTTTGTTGTTTTCTTCACTTTTATGCTCCAAAAACGTCCAAAATGCTTCCTTTTCCAGATTTCTTCTCAAAAGTACCTAAAATGACAAAAGGAACAATTTAGGGCAATATTTGATCAAATAAATACGATTTAGGGCTTAAATGACCCCTTAAAAGTGGTACACTTTTCGCTTCATCAATAATAGACCATAGGAGGTGCTCTTTAGGGTTGTATTTCTTTAAGTAGTCTATCTTAAGTACTTTCTTGTAACCCCGTTGTATCATGTACCTTTCAATCTAATGAATCCACTATCCTTTGTTATTTCCATGATATCACAACCCTCATCTATTACACTCCCTATTTCACTACCATATTTCCAACCGTTTGCAACAATATTCCACTATCCTGTTATGAACTAAGTTATTTACATTCTATGGCAGATTAGTAGACTCTTACTACCCTACAAAATGTTCTTCCAAGTGACATACAAGCTATCGTGTTACCACTCTATGAACTGTTTCACAAATGTCCTACAAACTATTTTCCTACCTCGTAAATTGTTTTGGCAGCTATTTCAACCACAGTATGATTGATAATATTCAACTTTTGAGAAACATAATACCATTTGGACAAAACCAAGCATTACATCATCTGTCCTCAATTATACATAGCCTGATCACCTATGTCTAATTCAGGAAGGATCATGTCATGAATAGAATAATTATCTTTGAAACCTTTCTAAAAGCAACTTTCACTTGAAACATTGAAGAGCAAAATTTTGTACATAGATAAACTATCCATAAACATCACTATCCTAACGCGCCGTAGACATCCACACCACTTATTTAACCGATAGATCAGATTACACTATTGATTTTTCCTCGATGTAAGTAAACCGTTAGGATTTCGAGTTGGCAACAGAGTTATGTTGAAAGTCTCGCCTTGGAAAGGCGTGATACGATTTGGAAAAAAACGCGGGAAAACCAGATGCGACTCAAATATCCCCATCTTTTCACCAAATCCACTCCAGAGACCAACACTAACTGAATTCAGGGACTGAATTCCTTTTAGGGTGGAAGACTGTGACAAATCGTAATTTCAGGTCATTTTCCCAAACTTCGAAAATTTACTATTCACGGATTACTATTCATCATTTCACTATTCATCTTTTTTAAGTCAGTTTGCGACTTTGAAACATTATCAAAAAAATTACTATTCGTAAAACACTATTCATTCCCGGAGGGAAATCACTATTCATGCCTATCGTTCATCATTTTGTAAACTAGGTTTACGGGTATCAAAATTCGCGTAACCGTAAGGGTTTAGCTGCGTATTCAGGAAACATCACTGAAGACACATCATATAGACTAGAGTAGTCTACATATCATTAGTAACATCATCTTCATATTAGGTCATTCACGGGTTGCATAATTTCAATTCACGTATATTTATTTATTAAATAAACGCTATCACTCAATCATTTACTACGAACAATATACCCAACACTCCCGACTATGATCCTAACATATTTTCACACTCATTACAGTGATATAAAAATTATATTATTAGTTTACCCGGTGTTTTCTAAATTATTTACTATATATACCGTTAAAGGCTTATAACTACGACGGTTTACGAAATTTCAACACAATAATTAATTGGACATCCGATACTTGCGAGAAATGTGATTTTATGATTTTTACGACTTCGTAATACTTTATCTTGTTCCGTTAAAATTTATTTCTAGCTAACTCAATACCTAATAACATAATATTCTAACTAAATACTAGCTAAATTACACACAAGTACAAGATTAATTATGGAAAACTACCACCTCATCTACCTTTCCCCCTTTTTCCGCCCCCTTGCCCCCCCCCCCTCCTAGCCCACTTTGACTACAATTAGACCAAGGCTAGTTATCTAGCTCATAATCACTACATACTTCTCATTTAATACATCAAGTAAACAAAAATAATAATATCATCATCCTCTCCCATCATCTTTGTGGTTCGGCCAAGATCAAGAAGAAGAAGAAAACCATAGCTAATCCAAGTTCAAGTATTTTACAAGTTCTATTAGAGCTTCTAGTTAGGGTTTTGAAATAAAAACCTTGAAGTAATTAAGTCATTTACCTCAAAAACTCTTCATAATCAAGTAAGTGTTCCAAGTAAAATTTTCTACTCTTACATACTTCTATTTGATCTATTTTTAAGTTCTAGTAGCAAAACATGCAAGTATACTTATGTTACATACAACTTATAACTTGTTTTTATCATTAAAATGAACCTAAAGTATCCTATTAGTGTTCTTATGAACTCTATCATTTTTTGTAAAGATTAGGAACCCATGACACCCTAGGAAGGTGTATGGTAGGTTTAGAATAGCTTTGGTGTTGATTGGAAGGGATTTATACAAGCCTTGAACTAATAAAAATGGTTTTTGACAATATATAATAAGGATCTGTCCATTTTTGCAAAATCTGGAAATTTCAGTAGATCATGTGTTATTTTGGTTTACATATTTAGAAAATACACTCAAAAACAAAGCCATGCCCGCTGGAATGAGTAAAAACGAGCTTACGACGAGAAAGATACATTAATTCCAAGTGACTAAAAACTATTTTCTGAAAAATAACAAGCTGTCACACGATTTTCAATGGTTAAAACGAGGCGTTGAACGCGAACTAGACGAGCCGACATATTAAAAATCTATTAGTTCAATGTAATACGAAGCCGAGGACATAAAGAACGTAGAAAACGAGCTTATAACGACCGAGATACGAGCGATAGAGAACCGACGTTCACAACACATTTTCATCAGCTTTTACTAAACAAAATTTTTTAAGTGTAAAACTGTCTTTTCGGGTAACCAAGTTGAGAGCCGTTTTTCTCATTGATCGAGTCAGTTTTGAGACATTAACACCTTGAGGTAAAATCAAGTACTCCCGGCCTATTTTCCAAATAGACCATTCGTTCGGCAATCGGACTTGTAACGAGTAAAATACGACCTTTCCAATATACCCAAAAACTGCACAAAAATAGCAAATTTAGCCCGACTAGCCAACTTAACTATTGTTTTTCTTTATGATCGGGACTCGTATGGACAAAATTTCAATGTTACGAATTTAAGATATTGTTACAAGCTTTCTAAAACCCTGAGCTTATTTCCTAACACTCGATGTACACCGTTTTACGACTAGCTTTGCGAGGCTACTTAGTCATTTTTATAAGTTGTTGAAGAATATTAATTTACGACAGAAAACTCTATTTTTCGATAAATCACCAAACGACGATCGTGGGATGTCCATACAACATATATACGCGTAAAATGTTTTATGACTTAACAAGACGTCAAAAATATATTTTTTTTCGACGATAAACATTATTTCCAAATTTCTCGAGTGGTATCGATAACATACGTATTTGCATGTGTAACATCATTTCATGACTTACATTAGATCATATCATTCATATTAGGTTGCGGTTAGAGATCGCGCCTCATTTCAGTGTATCCACTATTGTTATCATAACCATTGCATCAGGTGAGTTTTCATAGCCCCGTTTTCAATTTATAATTTCATTTCTAAACTTGCGGGGGATAATACATTGCACTATTTTTCATACGGACCAAAGTATCAAATTCATTTACATTGCTTAAGTTACCTCATTGCCATTTTAAAGTCCCCTTTTATTTATCATGAACCGTTAATTACGTAGTAAGCGAGGGTGAGTGAATAGATCTATTGAGGGTCACTCCTCCATCCGGGTTGGTAAATCCAACCGGTCAAACGGATGCATTTCATTTGATATCAGATTCAGAGTGTCTGACAAAACACTCTGGTGGGGCCTTCATAATCAGTCTAGCTTCGGGGTCATGAGCTTAAGAGCCAATGTATGATTTTTATGTAGCATTCTTGTCATTTCACTTTATACTTGTGGTTACCGTACAGACTTATCATTTACATAAACCTATGATTCTCACCAACATTTTTGTTGACCGTTTTAGCAATGTATTTTCAGGTAACTAAAGCATTCGCATCATGGCCTGTATGAGGACTTATCATAGAGTCGCGATGACGACGCGTCTCACTTGTATTTTTATGCACGTAAACTATCGTTTGGTTTGTAAAAAACTTATTTCCGCAACTTTGACAAATCTTTTGGGACCTATCTTTTGTAAACTCTGAATGTTTTATGAAATCAAACGATGTACTTTTAAAACGACACTTTAGGTCGTTCAATGTAACTGTAACTGTGATGCTATGGCAGTCACGCCCCAGGTATTCCATTCCGCTGCAAATCAGGTATTTGGGGGTGTGACACTGAGCAACTAAACGACCTTTGTAGCGCTTAAGACAACCAAGATTGTTAAACTTGTGCTGATATAACCAACAACATTAGCATGTGGAGGATGAGGAACAAGATCGTGCGTTCCATTAGATAACAAGGCTGACATTTCAGAGTCCATTTCTTGTTTCACATTCGGATCACACATTGCTTGAGCAGTTGTACGAGGTAGAGGACAATTGACAGTGAGAATAGAAAGATTTATATGATGCAAAGGTCGAAAAGATCCTATTTGAGATCTAGTAACCATTGGGTGATGAGGTTAAGATGACACATTTTTAACATCTTAAATAAAGTATTTGAAGCGTGAGTAGAAGAGGAAGTATCTTCCGAGGGATGGCTAGCATCAGAGTAAGTGAGTAACGTCTAAAGAAGATCCTGAGACATGACTCGATGATGAGCTGGAAGAAACCGGAGCCGAGTCGCGGATAGGGACTTAGGTGGTACCCAAGGCGCGGATGGTGATGCAACTGCCTTCTGTCAGAACGGCCGAGACTCGGCTTGGAGAGGACTCGAGGCCCGCAACTTGGCTAGTGACTCGGGTAGTTTTTGAAGTGGTTCCCGCGACTTGGCTAGGGGTTGCGTCTCGTCAAGAAGAAGATTCCAGGAGAAAGGGGAAAGAAATGGAGCTTGCTCATCACTACCAAACACATCACAATCACACATGTTTAGTAAGGGATGAAATGATGTGTATCGAAAATGATCTTCATCAAAAACAACATGGCGAGAGGTTATAATTATGTGAAAGATGAGATCATAACATCGATGACTACGATGATCAAAAGATGGACAAAGATAAATGCAAGCAATAGAACGAGGAGACAACTTGTAAGGAGTGGTAGCTGAGATATTGGGATAACATAGAAAACCAAATAAATGCAAGTGAGTATATGATGGAAAGAAACCGAATGAGACTTCAGATGGAGCCTTATATATAAGAGAGAGTGGTGGTAGGGAGAAGGTTGATCGTGTGAACCGCCATGTTCATAGCTTCAACCAAAACGAAGGAGGCAACGATGCTTGAGAAGGGTTCGGATGACGTTAGTGATACTATGAATGCCTCATTTAGCCTTTCATTTTGCAGCCATCTATACGGACACAGAAACGAAACTTGATGCCATGAAATTGGAAAAGTTTATGAAAATATGCATTGTCAAATTCACGTCCATTGTCACATTGAAATGTCTGAATATCAACTTTAAATTGGTTTTGAGCATAAGCACGAAATCTTGTAAAAACGAAATAAACATCAAACTTTTTCAGTAAAAGAAAAACCCATAAGAAATGAGAGTAATCATCCAAAAAGCATATAATATTTAAATACACTTAAACTCAAAACAGGAGAGGTCCAAACATTAGAATGAACAAGTTCAAACAACCTACTAGTTTTGGTGGTCGAAGAAGAAAAAGACAAACGACAATGTTTACCAAGTTGACAATCATGACAAGTTGGTAACGACTTATCGAACATGAAACAAACTTCCTATATACCAATTAGGGTTTTGGCTATGCCTCTCATTAATATATATATATAGAGTTTACAAGGGACAACGTTACACATAAAACCACTACGCTATACATCAACCATATATAGATATAAGGGCCCGTTTGGTTACCGGTTTCGGCTACGGATTCAGGTTTGACATTGTAAATATGTTGTTTGGTATATAGAAGTGGGACCAGGATTTGGCTTAAATGCCATAAATTTGGCATACACGAATTCTCTAGAAATACCAAGGTTTACAAGAATTCTTTTACCAAGTTTTGTTTTTATCCAAAAAGTAGCAGGGCCCCATTAAATCTCTACCTCTCATTTTATTTTTGAACATTATTTTATAACAATCAATTTAATTATTATTTTTTATATATACATTTGTATAATAATATTATACCAATTATATATTTTCTCTCTCCTAACTCAAATCCAAATTCAAATCCTAGTCATAAGCGCACCTAAAAACCAAACAGGCCCTAAAAGTAACAATACTATGCTAAAAGTAACAAATCATTTCTAAGTTTTGTCACTATACACGAGTGGCGTAAAAGATTTTTTTTTTTTTCATATAAACTAAAACCATCCCGAAGTGGTTCTATTTTGCTTCTTCTGCGCAAAAAGTACAAATGTGCACCAGTTATAAGAGTTCGAACCTGTAAACTTTTGAAAGAGTAATTACTACTTATTCCATTCAGAAAATATAGAGCTTGTTTTCACTTGATGTAGTTAACATGTTGGATTATTAACCAACTACTTGATATACATCGAGTACAATATATAAAATAACCTGTGACCTAATTAAGATCAATGTTGCAAATTTGATTTAACAAGCACGATATTCGTTATGCAACATATCATAATTCCCTCTCACCTCTTTATAAACGGTTTCAGTTAAAGCTAAATCAAGTCTCTTTCCCACACTCTCGTACTAAATCAAGAATTATACCACTCAGTTCCCTCCATGATCGATTTAAAATGACAAATTCTCATCAGTATACTGTTATGTGCCTAAAAGTGGTCATCAAGTTTCCTTGGTTTTAGCTAGTCTTAAGCATGTTGTTCCATTATGGAAGTTACATGCATGTATGCTCCAGTTTACATGCACATTTTCCTTTTCTTAAGCTTAGTGGGTTAAGTAGTTATTATATTGCGGTTGGTGTTCATCCTATTTATATGTAATCTTTGAACTCAGTTAAATTATTAATGAAAATATGAATTAAGTCTCTTCTAAAAGTCTTCAAGTTCTCTCAAGCTTCTATCTATTTTCTTTGGATCAATTGGTTAACGATTCGGTTCGTAACAATTAGTATCAGAGCCGCCGTGATCCCCCTCGGACCTATGGCTGCTCAAAAACTATCCACACCTGAGTTTCATCAATGGAGGGAATCCTTTGCGAGACTCGAATCCCGGTTTGAAACCGTTTTCGCTGAGCTCCGATCGACCCGAACCGCATTTGACACTCACCACAACCCTACATCTCCACCACCAATTACCACTCCTGCGCCACCACCGGTTTCCGCCGCAACACAACCTGCCTCACCACCACAACAAGCCTTGCTAACCAGCCCGTTGGCACCAAAATTTGCACCTGCATCAACCCCAAAGCCCACACCAGTAACCAACCCTTTCAAATCATTCCCACAACTTAGCTTGAACCTGTTTGTGAACAAGGAAGAATGGACAGAAGGCGCCACTGCGAAACACGACTGGCACCCTCCGTGGTGTTTTGATAATACTTCTCCTAATGTCACCGGAAGAAACGAATGACGGCCACCGTGGCGCTTGATGAAAACGGCTCCGAATGCTACCGTACGATTCGAGTTGCATCCGCCGTGGTTACCACCAACTCATATCCGGATTTTCGCCTTGCGGACAAGTCGAGTTCGAGTGGGGTGGAATGTTATGTGCCTAAAAGTGGTCATCAAGTTTCCTTGGTTTTAGCTAGTCTTAAGCATGTTGTTCCATTATGGAAGTTACATGCACGTATGCTCCTGTTTACATGCACATTTTCCTTTTCTTAAGCTTAGTGGGTTAAGTAGTTATTATATTGCGGTTGATGTTCATCCTATTTATATGTAATCTTTGAACTCAGTTAAATTATTAATGAAAATATGAATTAAGTCTCTTCTAAAAGTCTTCAAGATCTCTCAAGCTTCTATCTATTTTCTTTGGATCAATTGGTTAACGATTCAGTTCGTAACATATACTTGTATGATCAGCTTAAAGTGACCATTATGACTATCTACAGTGCCACGTAAAACCGGATAATGTGAACGATCTAGATTGATGGACATATCAAAAATTCAACATGGTCAGTTGGAACAATCAACATGCACGAATGGAGACCAAAATTTATGCAACAAAAAAGGTTTAAGAACTGAATCGTCAACTCTGGGAATACAATCAGTAACATTAAAACATATAAAAAATTCACATAAGTCACTTTATGTACCTTGCAATGCATTTATCTCTCTATTACCTTTTTACCCTCTGATCTTCGATATCAAAATCATTTTGTTAGCCAATGAGAAAGGTATAAGAGCACACACCTCGTGGAAGATCATTTTAATTTGCTGCTCCATTTTGAGGGAATACTTTTCGGATAAACTCAAGGAACCTTTCCGAGTAAAATGTGGGGTCCACTGCTGATATGGATACTGAGTCGAATTGGAATGATTTATATTTATGTTCGATCTTCTTAGTTATATTGTACTCTTGTAATATGTCGATGATACCCAAGTATAATACAACGTCGTATACCTCATGAAACATTTTTTCTTTTTTGCCTGGAAGAAGCTCGGCTCTTGCTGGCATGTTCACTCCTAGTTGTATTTGTAACCTGCCAAAACAAAATGTTATAATACTAAGAAACACCCGATTCACAAAACGAGGGATCAATGGATCATTAAACAAATCTAGTAGCAAGTTATGTGCCCTAGTTGACTTCCAAAGAGTCGATAACATGATATATTTGCCGGTTTGGCAACCAGTGACTTTGGGAAGTTTATGCTTTACACATTTGAGGTTACATTTACCAATTTGGTGAGATGAAAGTCGTGCATCGTTAGTCCTACAGTAAGTGAACAAGGTCCAAGCCTAACAACAGCCCAGTTTTACAAAAGGCTACTCAAGCGTGGTAACATAAGAGAGGCTGATTATGCTATTTTGTAATGGTGGCAAGAAAGGCAGAGTCGGACCAGTTGAATAACCAGTCAACACAAGCTTAGGCCATAACGGGTAATTTTTAGGACGATGGAAATGGGTCGAGTCGTTTTGTCCAGCAAACATTTGTTTTATCCGTAACTATATAATTACAAAATGATCTAACATATTTCACAATGTATTTAGAAAGGTCACAATGAACATAAACTTGGGACGATTTTCAACCTGTTCGCCCCATTTGATCCACCATTCCTATCTGGTAACATCCTTTAGGTTAACCCATTTGACCCGTAAAAGTCAAAATAAACCCAACTAACCCATTTATAGGTAAATGGGTCAAGTTGGCAACCTCTAGTAATTTATTATACCTTGCTGTGCCGGGGAGAAGGAGATCCACTTCAGCATCACCAGTAGCTGATGATCTCAAACGGCTTCCACGTATATGTGGGCCAACAACTACACTACTATCTTCAGATCCATGTGGCACCAAAACAAGCCCTTGTGGTGATATCTCATCCTCCATAGATTCTGTTATTAAAACCACCACACCATAATAAAATTAACTATGAACATGATTATTTATGTTTTACAGTGCAGACATGTGAAATGCTAAATCGAATGATAACACACCTTCTTCTGCAACAATTCCCAGTCCATCTCCCGTTAGACTTCGGTTATTAGACATCAAAGATTTTAGGTGCTGTGGGGCTCGATAATGAACACCAAGTAAAAGACTGTAATCCATAATATTCTGAGCTTCTAGAAAGTTGCTATCAATCTGAATCTGCCTGTATGCACAAAGATAAAAATGGTCATTGCGGAAACAGTTTACATAGTTTTGGTTTAATAAAGGTAGAACTAGTAAACCTTAGACTTTTTTTTTTCTGTATGTGAACCAGAAAGATTTACGACAAAAAACAACGTTAAGGGATTTAATCCCTCATATAATGAATGTTGGTTAGTTAATTCTAGCATAAGAAAAGTTAACGGGGAAAACCATAGTGAAGAAAAGGTTTAGGGGTTAAACCGCCAAAATGGGTGGTTTTACGATTATTATAAACAATAGAAATACTTACTTTAGAAGAGCGTCACGCCAAGAAGGTTCTAGATAAAAACAATAGTTTAGATCAAGATCTTTAAGTATCGTGTTCTCGTCTATTTCAACCTTATATGCTGAACGTCCAAGTGATGAACCTTTTAAATCATATCTTCTATGAATCCTTAATTCTGTGCAGAACATATTTCCCATCACCACAAACCGGAACTGGAATATTCATAACTATATATTAGCAAGGTCGTGACAAAAATTTAATAAGCCATATAGGTAATGTTACCTTTTGACCACTTGACGGTTTGATCCTGTGCAGCCCAAAAAACTTAGTTATCAGTGTGTTTTCGTATGTCCGCACATGCCGGTGATAGTCTGGAAGCATCCGCAAAAGGACCTACAGCATTTTTCAGTCATTTAAATAAAACATCCAAAACTTTATATGCTTATATAAGTAAATGATACGGCTATTTATATCATGTGGATACCTGAACTTCAGATTTTCTTAATGTCTTAATCATAAAACGATCATCTTGAGACAAGAAAAAGACGCTACCACTTTTCCCAGGAGAAGAAAGCTCTCTAAGAGCATCGTTGCCACAAATGGACATCATGTAGTCAGCAGCATCAATCTTGAACATTTCTCTCAAGTTCCTATAAAAAAGTAATAAGAAATTCATTTCAGATTCTAAAACGATAACATACGCAGATATATGTATTTAGAAATCGGTAATGACATGTTCACAGAAATGAAATTTACTCTAACTTGTTTAGTAATAATATAATACTATATGCAACATACTTCTTTTTACTCATTCAATGTAACAAACTTATCTTTCTTGCCATTTGATGCCACACGATATTCTTAATTACCTACAAAATTCGAAAAGTAGAAAGCGAGAAACTATGAAGTAAGGGGTGTTTGGGTTAGCTTATTAGATTTTTCACGCTAAATAAGCCCTTTTATAAAAGCCTAGACAGAGGTGATTTTTATACAAAGGCTTAAGTTTATAAGCTAAAAAACATTAACACCGTTCAATCAGCTAATCCCTTCTTAATCTCCCAGATAACAAGAACGCTTAGATTACACACAAACAGCATGAAAACACTAGGAACGCACACTGAAACACCACGAACATACGCAACACACATGCAAACACCAAGAACACGCACAAAGCTCATGTAAGATTAAGAACACGCAAAACTCTAACACACACAAATATAATACACAAAGCGGACAACCAACCTGAAAACCATTGGACAGTAATCCTTCCACTTGAAATCTTCAGACTGGTGAGTAGGTGTCAGTTGAGACCCTTCTTTAGGGAACTGCATCCAAAAGCTAGCTCGAGGACCAAAATCTGAAGTCCGTACTTCCCTCTTTTGAACTGGTGTTATTTTCCCCACAGTATACCTAATCATATATTTCAGTTTTTCTAAACAGTCAAACATTAATCGAAATAAGATAATGATAGACTAACGTTTACCTGATCCCAAGCTGTAGACTGAGCATTAAATCATAACTCCGGTGACCTTTGATAATTGCTTCCCCTGGTCTCTTAACCTCTTTCACAAGTTTCATCTGTCTTCTCATTTCTCTTTTAGAACCATCTGAAAAACTATTATCAACCACAAGCTCACTAATCAAAATCCCTTGCATATACTCTCTTTCAAGTATTGGAGTTTCAGTTTTATCCTCCCGACCCGATTCAGACAAAAAAGATGCCAGATCACTCCCCATAACTTTCTCAATAGCAACTTCTAAACTCCATCTTCTTTCTAATGAAACATTACTACTTCGACGAGGCTCGTCAACATTATTAGACGATCGGCCAATTTTAAAGTTTCC
The DNA here is from genome assembly GCA_021014915.2 of Artemisia tridentata subsp. tridentata. Classification (NCBI taxonomy): domain Eukaryota; kingdom Viridiplantae; phylum Streptophyta; class Magnoliopsida; order Asterales; family Asteraceae; genus Artemisia; species Artemisia tridentata. The sequence continues at coordinate 335,714,141 of CP139506.1, forward strand.
CATATCAATAGAAGAAGCATGTTGAATACGTGACACTTGGTTTACTTTTTGTAAGTCAGATAATAAACCTCGTTTTCTTAAAGCTTTAAGGTGTAGTTCTTGTCTAGCAGGCAATTGACATCCGTTTGGATAAAATGCTCCTTTACCGTCTTTTAAGCCCCATGTCCATGTTCCAACATAACGACCGCCATCACTCCATGTATAAGCACCAAAACCATGCATAACGCCGTTAGACCAACTTCCCTCATACGAATCACCATTAGTCCAATTTAAGATCCCTTTTCCCGACATTTTCCCACCTTTCATATTACCTAAATATTCATTTCCGTTAGCCCATGTATACTTACCAGGCCCATCCGGTGAACCCTGAATCCAAGAGCCTTCGAAAATGTCCCCATTTGGGAAAGTTTGATATCCTAACCCATGTTTACGGCTCAACCGCCAACGACCTTTATATACTAATTTATCGGATCGAATGTAGGTCCCAGTACCCTGCATATACCCATGTGAAAACTCGCCTTCATAAGTTGCCCCAGAGGGGAAACGAAGTTTTCCATATCCATGCCAGATTCCTCGTCTCCATTCTCCCTCGTATACACAACCGGTTGACCAAACATACTTTCCTGAACCCTCGGGTACATTCCCGAGAAGTGATCCGGAGTAAAATTCACCGTTTTGGAGTTTAAGTTCACCAACCCTGAAGGCGACGCTTTCGGCGGAGGAACGAGCAGTGTCTCCATTTGTTGTGAGATTGTCGTCGTTTGTGTGAAAGGCTGTGGAATCGAGAGATCTTGTTCTATTTGAAAAGGATAGAGATGGTTCTAGGGTGTCGGGTATGGCCACGGGGCCAGTCATGCATAATGTCTAGAGGATTTCAATATTGTTAACGATGATATGTGCTTTCAATTCGACCTGATTGGTAAGAAGGGTTTTAGCACATACTTTCAGCTATGCTGATGCAACACCAGATGGTTACTCCTTTGACCTGTTCATGACATAGATAGCACGAGACAACGATCAAAAACTAATTTTAATTACTAGAGATATGTGCTTTCAATTCGACCTGATTGGTAAGAAAGGGTTTTAGCACATACTTTCAGCTATGCTGATGCAACACCAGATGGTTACTCCTTTGACCTGTTCATGACATAGATAGCACGAGACAACGATCAAAAACATATTTTAATTACTAGAGATATGTGCTTTCAATTCGACCTGATTGGTTAGAAAGGGTTTTAGCACATACTTTCAGCTATGCTGATGCAACACCAGATGGTTACTCCTTTGACCTGTTCATGACATAGATAGCACGAGACAACGATCAAAAACTTATTTTAATTACTAGAAAATTAGTTAAATGAAGAAAATGACGTAAAACAGCAAAAAGAAAAAAACACGAATATTAAAAACAATCTGATGAAATCACACCAAACGACCATGAGCCGGCAATTTGTAAGAAAAAATAACTATGAGGCAGAGCAGAAAGGGATTGTGCGAATAATGACTAATGACGATAAAACTTCCATCTGCCAAATAATAAAACCTTTGCTACCATTTCTAAAGAAAAAAAAATTCGCCCACCTGATAAGCACATTCACGAAAGAACAACTTTCTTAGTAGTATGTCTGTCAAGAAAAAGATATCTTCGAATTCAATCACTTGTCTTTACCTTAATCTAACTCAATTAATTCTAACATTCATATGTCACATACAGATATGTTGGTTCATACTTTTGAATGCTAAACAAGAAGAAAAGTTATTCAATAATTGTTCAACAAAATTATGCCGGTTGAAGATGTGCTTCTTCAACTCGATACCTAACTCCAATTAAGTTAGGTCATAGCAAAAAGAACTCTCTAGCCTACAATATATGTGTGTCCATTTAAAATTCTACTCCAGGCTTCAAGTTTCCAGATCAAACTCCATTCAGGTCGCCAACAATTCCAAGTTGACCATTTTTACACTTCTGTTTAGAATATCAAACAGAAATCGAAAAACATATACTAGTATAATATTCACATTGCATAAAATCTTACAAGATCAATAAACCAAGGGTAAAAGGAAGCCACACACACACACAGAGAGAGAGACAGACACATGCTTCATGTGCCTGTTTTGTTTGTGAGATACAGAATCATGTTCCATGTCTGAAATTAGTTGCAAGAACCAAATTGCAAATACTTTTTTCTTTTATTAACTACGGTTTCCGACCTTCTGGCTGACTAATCCAACCACCACACAGACTCAAACCGGTAAAGCCCTCAGAAATTGTGAAATTGCATACATATACTTCATCTACAAGAAATACATAACAAACTACATACATACATACATACTTATGAAATATCAAAAGTATTTAACTTCAACATGGAAAAACATATTCAATCACTCTTTAAACAAAACAAGGTGCAATACCAATTCTAGCCTAGGATTCCACGATATAAAACATTACCTTATTTAACTTTCATCTAAAGTCAACCAAGATATTTTTTTTACCACAAATTAACTCCATTGAATTGAAGTTCTTACCATATAATATCAAATTTCTCAACACCATATATAATGACGTATATATATCATCAATGGTGAACAAAAAAATTAATAATAGAAGTATAGAGAGAGAAATTGTTACCTAAGAACAGGAGAGAGAAAGAGAAGGAGGGAGAATTTATAGATTGTTTAACCAAGTTTAGAAGTGGAAGTTTGACTTATATATATGGGAGCCGTTTGTTCTAAAATATATATAGCTTCCAAATGTTAAGTTTGCTGTTACCTTTTTAAGCTGCTGACTACGCCACTCTTTCCATACTTTTAATCCCTTAAAGTTATATACTTGCTAAAAAGAAAAAGTTATATACTCATGCATCTCATACCAAGTTTTCACGTTACTATTTTAGGGTGTGATAAAATAATTTGCTAACAACAATAGAGTCGTTTTATTTTAAAAACTCAATATATGATACATACCAATGGATGTTTTTCAGCCGTTGGATCAAAAAGACATGATTTGAGAATAAAAAACACGGAGGGACCATTTCTGCCAATTCACCAAACTTACCCCACCAACTCCACCCCTACACCTATCACTTTAAACAAAAATCTGTATAAAAAAAATCACTTTCTCTCTCTAACCTCCATTAAAAACTGCAACAAAAACTCAAAATCAACCGATTTTAACCGTTCAAATTACCAATAAAACACAAAAATGGAAGAATCATTGAGTGCACAAGCAGATCCACAAAAAAACCGGTTCAAAATGAACCTACTGAATCTCGAGATGAAGGTACGATGCTTCCGACTAATTATTTAGTTGTTTTATTAGTATCTCTAGTAATTTTGTACTTATTTATGAATATTATTGCTACTTATGAAGATTTTTGTGTATTTTTTGTTGATTTTTGATGTGATATTGTGATGCATGTGATGAATATGAACTTATTCGACTTTTATAAGATATTATCTATTTAGATTTTATAGTTTTTGTTGATTTTATAACTTTATTGAGAGATTGTTATGATGATCTGATGAATGTTGTTATTTTCTTCAGTTTTTTGTAGAATATCACTGGTGATAAAAACGTCTCTGATGATGAATAGTTGTAGTGGTTTTCTTAGATTTTTGGTAGTATATCACCAGTGATTAATGTTATGATTTTCTTCAGTTTTTTGTAGTATATCACCAGTGATAAAACAGTTGTAGTAAACTTATTATGTTTTTCGTAGTATAACATTTGTGATGATGAACATATGTAGTGGTTTTATTCAGTTTTTGGTAGTATATCCTCCGTGATATTGAGCACTTGTACTGATAAATAGTATATCTTATGTGAGTTTTAGTGAGTGTATACATTTTAGTTTCATGAGAGATTAAATGTTTGCTTTTTAAAAAAAATGTAGAAGCTGATATTTATGCGCATCTGGACACGATGGAAGCGTTAAACGGTTAGTTTATGTTAATAAAGCTTTACACATAAAAATTGCATACAGTGTGTTGCTATCTTAAAAAAATTGTAAATACAGTTCTGTCGACAAGCGCATTTTTGAAACTATCTCCAGATATTGATAAAAGTAAAGGTATATTGTAAATATAAGCATGTCTCCTTTAGAAAGAATTAATTGTGATAATAACCTGAATGTATGCGGCGTACTTGATTTGACATTTAGATTCTATGTTATATCACCTGTGATACATACACATTTAGTAGAATGTGTATTTATACTTTCAGTAGATTGGGCATGCTTCGATATGTTTAATAGTGGTATTTGACTCTACTATTAGTTGGTAGTATATCACCTGTGATACAATAGTTGCAATGATTGCTTAATGGTAGTATATCACTTGTGACACCATTGTTACTCCACCACAACACCACCGCGACAATACTGTTACTCCACCACAACAGTGCTTCCTTCCATAAATTATTTGGTTAATGATCAATCTTTATTTTGTATTAGATTGTGAAACTTATTCGTTTCGTTTAGGTATTCAATGATGAATAATTGCATATCATTACTTTGATACTTTTAATTTATGTATTAAATTGTGAGTAGCATTAGGTTTAGTATGATATCATTTTGGGATGGGTGAAGTGATGAAAATTTGATGCATGGAAGGTGTTTGACAAAATGCCTAAGAGAGGGATGCATAAGTTGAGAAGCAATCACATGTTCCTGTTTGTCCATCATTATTAGTGTGTTTTCGATAATTTGTGATGTTGTGATGATTTATGCGATAATATGAGAGATTAAAAGTTAGGTTTAACAGAACAAAAGATATGTTGTGATGCTTCTGTTTAATGGATAGATTGTACATGTTTCAATAGGTTTTACTGCAGTATTTGAAAATAATATTGACTAGTAGTGTATCACCTGTGATATAACTGTTAAATTATTGTTGATATGTAGTATATCTATTGTGATAACAAATAGTTATTTGTTTGACATATGATATTGAAAACAAATGAACTATTCGTACACTAACAAAAATTATGAAAATATTTTGATGCAGACTTGAATGAGACCTGTGCAAAAAACAGCATCATCAAACAAAAGAATCAACAACAAGTGCAATTGTCGTTGAAGAAAGTACAACATCTCCACAAACAAATTGAAGAAGCTCAAACACCTGTGATATCACAAGTTCCTCCATCACCACAATTGATTCAACAAATAGAAGAAAGCTGACACACATGTGATATCACTAGTGATATCACCTGTGATATCACAAGTGGTATCACCTGTGATATCACATGTGATATCAAAGGTGCCCCTGAAAGCATCTGGGAATAAAATGAAGGTGCTGGTTGATGAACCAATGAAAAGGACGATTTTTGAAGAACAAAAGTAAATAGAACAAGTTGATGAAAACGGTTGCGTTGTTATGTTTTAATCTATTCGGTTATAAATAAATGTGTATAGTTGACGAGTTGGAAGTCAATAGTAGGTATTTAGTTTGACTGAATCATGTTATTTGTCACAAGAGATTCAAACTCATAGAAATGGGCCATAGTGAGAAATTGTTTAATCCATCTTGATTTGTGAATATTTGTTTGATAAAGTTTTGAGTGGTATTTAGTTTAATATGGTAATGTGAACTAGGTTGCTTTGAGTAGAAAACTTTGTATACATGGATGCACACCAAGTGTTTGATGAAATGTGTGAGTGAAAAGTGTCATACCTGTAGTATCACCAGTGATATTTGAAGTTAAACTGATATGTGTATTATCACTAGTGATATTTGTATTATCACTACTGATATTTGTATTAACACTTGTGAAATTTTATATTTTTTATAGGTTTTTTTGTTTACTTGTTAAGCTCTATTTTATTAGTACTATTGAGTAAACCTAACAATTAAGAAGAAGAAAAAAAACATAAGAGTTTCACAAATGATATACAAGTCCAAGATAAAATTAGTAATGCTATTAAATAAACCTAACAATTCAGTAAAAAAATCAATCAATCAACAAACTAATACTTCAATTGCATCGGCTGAGAAGCCGCCTCCACTTTCAACTACGCCGCCGCCCCATTGATTTGAAACTTTTCCCTTGTTTGAACAAGTATGTCTATTATGATCAGTTAAACTACAAATATTACAACCCTTCTTTTGGTTCTTACTTTTCTCAATGGCTTTCTCACGTCCACCCTTAATACGGTCATTCTTATGTCCTTTAGGAGGATTCTTTATACCCATAAAATCTTGAACAATATCACAAACTTTTCGGGGTGGAAGACTTGGCAAATCAATTTCAACTTTTGACTTTAGCTCTCTCAGGTTGTCTACAAAAGAAGTCCAATATCATAGACAGCTTATCAGTAATTACAACAATAAGAAACAGATTATCAAACATATCACTGGTGATACTACACATGTATCAAGCATATCACTGGTGATACTACACATACATCAAACATATCACTAGTGATACTACACATATACCATCAACAAAAACATTTATTGTGTTTGTCTATTACAGTGAAAGGCACAAAAACCATCTTGTACATAAGAAGTACATAACTAAATACCTTGGTGTAAAATTCAATAATGATCTTCATTATATACTCAGCATTAAACTCAGAAACAACACGAAAAATGCCAAGAACTCCATAAGCTTTTTTGGTAGCCCTTTAATACGGTCATTCTTATTTCCTTTAGGAGGATTCTTTATACCCATAAAAATCTTGAACAATATCCCAAAATTTTCGGGGTGGAAGACTTGGCAAATCAGTTTCAACTTTTGACTTTAGCTCTCTCAGGTTGTCTATAAAAGAAGTCCAATATCATAGACAGCTTATCAGTAATTACAACAATAAGAAACAGATTATCAAACATATCACTGGTGATACTACACATATATTAAACATATCACTGGTGATACTACACATATATCAAGCATATCACTGGTGATACTACACATACATCAAACATATCACTAGTGATACTACACATATACCATCAACAAAAATATTTACTGCGTTTGTCTATTACAGTGAAAGGCACAAAAACCATCTTGTACATAAAAAGTACATAATTAAATACCTTGGTGTAAAATCCAATAATGATCTTCATTATATACTCAGCATTAACCTCAGAAAAAACACGAAAAATGCCAAGAACTCCATAAGCTTTTTCGGTAGCTCTGCAAGCATTTAAATAGAGCACCACATAAAAGACTTCAAAACACTGTTAGCTAGTTAATTACTATCTGAGTCAAGCTTTTTATAAGCTCTTAACTAACATCACAAATTAAACATCGCCTTAAATATGAATTATGTCTTATAAATAATAAGCAATATTACACTATAATTAACAACTTATCAGTAACTTATACTCACAGCTTATCCCCACAAACTTATATTTTCATCCTCGTCAAAATGTCAAAAAAATTATATAAGCAAATTAAACATCTTAACATAAACAACTTATAAATAAACAGACTAACAATTATCACTGGTGATACTAAACGTATATCACTGGTGATACTAAACCAGCTTATAATCATCAACTTCACAAATATCACTGGTGATACACATACGCTATAGGGCATATTCAAAACAACAATTAGACACAAAAATAGCATTCAAATGCAGTTAAAAGCATAAATTCAACTAACAACTTAATTAATAAGCAAAATTACAGAAGCAGATAACAAGATTATCAAACATTTTTTACTCACACATTTCATCAAACACTTGGTGTGCAACTTGATAAGAAGAAATGTTAACAACTTGATTCACATAATTAACAACTGATTCAACAACATTATCAACCGCAACAATATCAATCAAATCTGCTTCTGAAACAAACGCTTATTTCAGATCAAAAGAAGCCATAAAAATGATGATAATGATCGGAACAGTGATGGTGATCGGAGTGGTGATGGTGATGGTGACTGGTACGGTGATGATGAAAGGCACGGTAACTGTCGATCGGAACAGTGATGGTAATCGGAGTGGTGATCGGAACAGTGATGGAGATGATGAGATGATGATCGGAACAGTGATGGTGATCGGAATGGTGATGGTGATGATGATCGGAACGATGATGATGATCGGAATGGTAATTGTGGGTGGGGATAACTGGTTATGAATGGAGGGAATGAGAGCAGAGAAAACACACACACGAAGTGTGTGAAAAAAATGAAAGCGAATGAAAAAAGAAAAGAAAAGAAAAGGCTTTATATAGTTGGGAGTATTAAGGTTAAGCATATTAAATCTTAGATTAATGTATACCATTAGATCAAAATGGATGGAAGGTGAGGATTTGTCCATTGGTATGCACCAAAATAAAGGTATGCAATTGAATTTTCCTCAACAAGAATATTATAGCTTACAGGTGTTTTTTAAGCATTTTCATATATATAAAAAAACACATTTAATTAACTCATACATTCCATAATTATAAACTTATAATCATTTTAAATACTGTATGTGATGTTAAGTATGAAATGTTTGGAGATTATTAAAATGTTAATTATAATGCTTAAACAAGACTCATGAGATTATTGTTATCAAATCTCATTTTTATATTTTAACCAATAAAAAAAGATTAGTGAATAAAAATATATTTGATTGGTGAAAGTGGCTAAAACTTTATGCATTAAAAAAAACACTTATTATGAAATAGAAGAAATATGTTTTTGTTAGTGGATTAATATTTAGTGTTAGCATTGTTTATATTGGGTCAAGCCCTTTTGATCATTTAGCATTATTTATATTATACACAAACTCATTATTCAGTTAAAAGAAATTACACAAACTTTCATGTTATCAAAGCCATGTTATAATTGTCATGTGTCTACCATTTCTCCCGTTCCAAAGTCATACACCCTCGCATTCAAAGATCGTATTGGCAACGTGTTATGCTTGACGAATACAATGCTTTAATTAAAAATAATACTTGGGTTCTTGTAACACGAACACTTGACGTGAACATTGTTCGTTCCATGTGGTTGTTTAAGCACAAGTACTTCACATATGGATCTATAAGCAGGTACAAGGCTCGTCTTGTCGCTAATGGGAACAGTCAACAACTAGGTTTTGATTACGATGACACATTTAGCCTGGTGGTTAAACCGAAAATTATTAGGATAGTTCTCAACCTTGCTGTTTCTCACCATTGGCATATTCATCAGCTTAATGTCAAGAATTTTTTCTCCATGGTACTTTATCTGAGACCGTCTATATGCATCAGCCTCCGGGTTTTCCGGAACTTCGGCGTCCTGTGGCCTTAAACAGGCACCCCGTGCCTGGTTTCAGTGGTTTGCGAGTTATGCTACTCGTATTGGTTTTTCTCATAGCAGATGTGACTTGTCCTTGTTGATTTATAAATAGGGTTCCAATGCTGCTTATTTATTGATATTTTGTTGACAGCTTCATCTACAACATTATTACAGAGGATTATAGCTTCTTTACATCAAGAGTTCTCTATGATTGATCTTGGTCCGCTGAACTATTTTCTGGGCTCTCTGTGACCCGCACCAGTAAGGGGATATTTTTTGCCAAAAAAAGTATGCAGCGAAGGTTCTTGAGTGCCATGGTATGCACAATTGTCATTCGTGCAGGACTCTCGTTGATACGGAGTCTAAGTTGGGGGCTGATGGCACTCAGGTTGCTGATCCGAGTCTTTATAGGAGCCTTGCTAGGGCTTTACATCAGTATCCACTACTAGAAAAAGGGCTATCCTTGACTCGCTTTTTATGACCCATGCTAAAAGATGACGCGCAAAGAGCAAAGTCATAAAATAAGAGTCATAACGAGTAAATTTTCTATTGGGGATGACTCGTTTTTAGAAGCGTCATAAATAGGGGTCATCTATGGTTTTTTTTAACATCTGATTGTTTTTTTTTTTTGGCCAAAACACTTCCTCCCGCTCTCAAGTCCCTACAACTAATAAAAATCTTCTTCATTATCACTTAACCCTAAAAACTCACATACTCTCTTTCTCTCTTCTCTGCGCCGCCAACTGCCACCACCCAAGACACCATCACCGCCACCCGAACAAGCACACCACCACCACCAAAACACTCACCACCATCTCCCCTTCCATTTGATGTGACTCACGCGCTCAAACACCACCTCACCGTCACTCTAGCACCACAACGCGCCACTAAAAACCTTGCTCATCACCTTGTATCATCACCACTCATGTAGATCGAAGAAAGAAGGTAGGAAATATGCTATGTATGCGAGAGTTGACTCGGAAACGAGCTGCCACCATCATCCATTTTTGTTGAAGATCCAAGGTTGTGGTGTCATTTGGGGTTTTAAATCATGATCTTTGGCTCTCGTTTGGTTCGAGAACCACCATCGAGCTGCGCCACCATCTCCATCATCTCTCTCGTGTCCTTGGTATGATGACACTTTTAATTTATCTTTGTCACTTTCTTTTGTATAAACCGATTACATAATTGTTTTATGTGTTTTCATGGATTAATGATTTATTAAAACCGTTTTTGTTAATCAAGTCATGTGGTGTTGGTTTGTTTAGATTCGAATTAGAGAATAAAATAGGGGGTATTTATTTGTTTAGACTCAGCTAAAAAACGGCCCGAAGGGATGTTTATTTGTTCTCGGTAAACCAAAAACAACCTAAGGGGTTTGTTGGCTTGGGTTCTCGGTTCGTGACAGCCAAACCGAAAGGGGTGTTTGGCTTATTTTTATTCCTTGTTGTTATTGTGATAAGGTTGGACATGGATTCGGATTGGTTGATTGTGGTTATAACAACAAAAATCAGGGTGTGTTTGTTGAACTTATTTACCAGTTGCTAGGGATGCCGAGATATATGGTATTCGAGAAGAATGGGCAAATTTGAGCAATTATGCTTCCTTTGTTATTCAGCTATGCCATAAATTAACCTGACCCAATTTGTATCAGATTAATGTGTAAAGTTTGTTGCTTTTAGTGAATTAGGTTTTGTTTATTGCGGTAATTTGATATAGTTGGTTAAAGTTTTTGTGGATGCTAAGACTGATGTTCTTTCCATTGTGGCAGGGAGATATTTATATTGGTGTTGCAAATAATCATATTTGCAGCCATGGCAAGGCAAATTATTATATTTGCAGCCATGGCAGGGCAAATATGTAGTTTGCAGTTTCATGAGGCAATGATGAATCTAAGGGTGGAGAATACTATAAATGAGAACAACTGATTATCAAAGTTGTGATTGTCCGTGCATAGGCGGGGCAAATGAGTATATTTGCAGCCATCGCAGACGTTTATGCTTTCTTCACTTCCCACCCTGTCTGAGCCTTATAAAATGTATTCGGTAAGAAGTTGGTTTGGAGTGACATCAGATTTATGTTTACAAAAAGTGTTGTGAAATTTATGGTCTGATGGACGGTTGTGATATTAGATTTGTACAATAAGATTATTGTAGCAAGTTCAAATACCAATTTGAGATATTATCAACATCCATGTGGCTATGATGATTAACGCTTGCTTCAGCAACCTTCACGTGTGCACCAGTGTACTAATAAATCTGAGCCTATTTACTCATATTTTGTTGTACTTGGCAATGATGATTGTTTGAATACTATGTGAATGGATGGCAGAATGCTATGTGGACGGATGGCAGAGTGCGAGAAACGCTCGCCTCAGCAACCTTCACAAATAAATCTGAGCCTGTTTATTGAAACTTAGACTTCAGTATACTGCGTTGTACTTGGCTGTCACGATACTATAACACCTGCATCAGATTACTGAAATTGTTTAAGTAAGCACCAACATAGGTACTGCTTCTTTTTTTGTGTTTTTTCAGGTTAAAAAAATCCATGATCTCACTGAGCTATTATATGCTATTTTATGAGACATAAATTTAATAAAGTATGTAATCTATGTGCCATAAAATAGCATTTAATAGCCCAGAAAAATTGTGAATTTTTCTTTACACACGTACTGTTGGAAGCTGTAACAAAGGACAAGTAAGTTGTAGAAAGCACTCCTTTTTTTTTTTTTTTTTTTTTTTTTTTTTTTTTCAGTTATAAAAGCATTTTGTTACTCTTCATTTGTCCAGGTCAGCCACATTTCCATTGACTTAGAAGATCTGTTGATAACTTCTAGCTGTTTCTCCAGTTGCCGTAAACAGAAAGACGCAGGTAAATGATTTCTTAAATCATACAATATATTTAAAAATTTGTTTTCTTACTCATTATTTATGGTACAAATGTTTTCAATACTAAGCTATTATATGCTAAGTTGTGGAAAATAAACTTATTTTTCATTATATTTTGAAAAAAACTTTTCAACTATAATTAGTATTGTACAAATGTAATATCACAACCATACATGTGTAATGCTGCTGTAGTTCATTTGACAGAAGTGAACACTAATGTTGTTCATGTGCAGGTAAGAGCACAATAACAGAGCAGACACCATAAAAGTTGAGATCCATAACCGCAACTTAAAGTACTTCTTTAGCAAAACACCCGTCGCAACGCGCGGGCTTCCATGCTCGTTGTTGTTTGTTTGTTAATAATCCAATTGAATGTTTTATATGTTGGTTTTTTTATGAAGTCATTATTGTGAAGGGAACTGACATCATCTAATAGCTGCATTTGATGGCGTTTTATAGGTGGTGTCAAATAATGTATTGGGTTTAATATGCAACGTAACTCATGGCTTACATATCTTTGTTAGTGATTCTAATAGCTGCATTTGATGGCGTTTTATAGGTATTGCCATCATTGCGAGAGAAGCATGATGAGTTTATGTTGCAGGAGCTTGTGAAGCGTTGGTCGAATCATAAAGTGATGGTCAGGTGGCTTTCACGGTTTTTCCACTACCTTGATCGTTATTTTATTACTCGTAGGTCTTTGCCTGGCCTGCATGAAGTTGGTCTCACTTGTTTTCGCGACTCGGTAAGTATTAGTTTGAGCAAACAATTCATTACAGGTGTTATTTTTTCGTTACTCATGAAACCCTTTACTTTTCATACAGGTTTATGCGGAAACTAAGGGTAGAGCCAAAGATGCAGTGATTGCCCTCGTAAGTTTTATTAATTTGCGTGCACCATTTTTTGTCTGTTGCGTGAAGTTGCAATTAACAGTGCAGTGCTCTTGATACAGATTAATCAAGAACGTGAAGGCGAGCAGATTGACAGAGGACTGCTTAAAGAAGGAAAATGACAGAGTCGATCACTATTTGCACTCTAGCAGTCGGTCCAAGCTCATAGAGTTTAGTCTTTCTGATATGTGTACAGAGTTGCAAATGTATGAAGTACACAGAATTTTGAGTTCAGGCCAGCCTTTTTTTGTTTTAGTTGTGGTTCAAGTGTTTAACCACTTCTTATGTTGTCATACTTGAATTAACCTCATTGTTTTGATATATATATATATATATATATAATATATATATATATATATATATATATATATATATATATATATATATATATATGAAATGCGTTATTTTGATATTTGTGTTTTTAATTTTGTATTATCAGGTTTTTAATTGTCATTTAATAGAAAATTAGGAACTGAAAAAAATTAATTTTTTTAAAAATAAAATTAGGTTATGACACGCAAAAAGGAGAGTCATAAAACGTGGGTCATAAGTGCGCGTCATAGAGGGATGACGCACAAATGCGAGTCATGAAGCTTTATGACTGGTCCATCCTTGACTCGCATTTGAGCGTCATAAGACATCTTCTTGACTCGCATTTGGAGTCAAGGATAGCCCTTTTTCTAGTAGTGATCTCACCTTCATTAGACCTGATTTGGCTTATGCGGTTCAACAGGTTTGTCTCTATATGCATGATCCTCAGGAGCCTCATCTTGCTGTTTGTATTCTTCCAATCCCGTGCAACATCAACGTTATGTTTAATTGTATTATGGTCTTACTTTATGTTCGTGGCACTTTAGATTATGATCTTTAGTTGTATTTGTTGGGATTTCATATTGATTAAACCATCAATACCACGAGTACGCAGCGGATGGATCTATATTTAATGTTATGAATTAAAACACATAATAAATACTAACCTCGAATCTATTGAAAAATAGATAACCACCAAGTCTTGACCTTGATTACGAACACTCCAATGGATCTCGTATCATCACAAAACCCTAATCAACTATAGTGAGTTGATCTCTATCGAAAACTCACACTACACGTCTAACAAGAGCGTTAGGATGCTAGTGCTTACTTCACGTATAACAAACTAACACCGTGTGTTATTGTTACTAGCTTAAACACAATTCGAATACCAAAAGGTATACGTTCGAATTGTATTAATAAGATGAGGAATAGTAGACGAAAAACAAGAATTGAAATTCTTGTTGTACCCACTGTACGAACAAAACAAATCTATATGATTTGTTAATTACAGCCACAAATGTTGACCAAGGAAAAATAAACAACTAAATACATAAAGTATATAGTTTATATATGTCGTGTGTTTTTGCTTTTGATCGTGTCATCCTTTATCAATGAGGTCAAGGGTGTGTTTATATAGCACCCTGACTTGTCCAACAAGTCATTGCTTTCACATCCTTTAGTTACACAAAATCGACACTCTCCTCCCCTCCTAGAACCTTCCCATAACTGGCCACATTGGAAGGAGGTCCGGGAGTTTCGTTTTCCGACATCCAAGTCCCTCTCTTTTATATTTAACATATATTTAAATTAGTTAAAGCGTCTAACGATTAAAACTAATAATCGTTAAATTATTTCGTGAAATATATTAATTATAATTAATATTATACATTAAACATATTAATTATATTTAATAAACGCTCTCTAAATGTATACGTGTGTGCCCCGATAGGCTCACGTAATTTCTAGCCGTATAACCTATTGATTTACGAACGCATAACCAATAGCTCCCACTTGCGATCGTAATAATCAATAAGTATACTAACAATGCTAAGTGTCTAGCAACACCGCATTGCTCCTAGAAATACCTGAGTGTGGTTTCATAAAACAACTAGGTAAATGGTTTACAATTTTAAATTATCCTTTTGTTTCAGATACTTGTTGAACTATGGATATGGATCAAAGTCATTCCATATTGTTCAACTATTCTGTTTCTCGTTTTAGAAATTAATCAAGATTACCAAACGTAAAACAAGCATCATCTTGATTTACACTTTGGGCACGGCTATACAAACATCTGATTAATTCAGCGAGGGGCCCAGTAGTATCATACTCCAGAAGACAAGTGGAGGAACAAATTCTATTTTGACTACACGTGTCATTCATGTGCTTCAACCAACTTCTGAGAATAGCCGTTATAACCACCTTGTTCAGGATAGCGTTTGACTATAGTCAAGAAGAAAGATCCACACATGCAAGACCTGCTTGCATCTCAAGTCAGAGGACAAATAAAATAACCATTTGCGAGATATCACTTAATGACGCCGATCCATAAAGTGATGACTCGTGGGTTGGGGAAATCCAATATCCAAAGCACGTGGATAACATGTGAGTTTGGTCAAGTACCACGTATATTAATCATCAAAATAATAATTGTTTTACATATCCCATTATCCAAATACTAAACACAGATTCGCATGAGACTACTTAGTAAGTTAAAATCCAATGTTCTTAACATGATCAACTTGTAAGGTACAAGATAGCTAAGTAGTCATCTGAGTAAACTTTAAGAGTACTTATTTCAAACTCACAATAGTGAAAGTTTGAATAACATGATGAGCGTCATTTTGTACGTGCACATTCTAATACACTAGTATTGCCATGGTGCATTCTATAGGGTGTTTGAAGCTAGCACAACACCTATATGAGACAGTCATCTCAAGAGCTTCTTAAACTGTAAAGTATTCTTGTCCTTTAATGTGTATTGCAACAATGCTCTCAGCTGAGCATGTCTAGTCAACAACATCATCATTCGTGATGAAATCCTACAATGACTAGGATTGAGTATCGACTCAATCAGACTAGCATTAGTGTATACAATAACACTATGCTCTTAAACGATTGAACCTTTCTTTGGCAATGTTTGGTGTGTTTCTGAACTACCAGGTTCATCCAATAAGACATTTGTTTTAACAGTCATCTAAAGACTCCCACTTAGATACCGTTGTTGTTAACTCACTTTGCACTCATGCAAAAGTTACAACTATCCCCATACACAATTTAATGTACATGATGAAAACTTAGTAAAACTTAAGGTATCCATCCATGTGTTAAATTATCGCAAGTGAAATATATCCTTTGAGACTTGCTCAATGATATGTTACATTGTGTTATACTTAATTACCGTACATGTTTATCACCATAAATATTTATTCCAAGATTGTATGTTTTAATTCCTAAATCTCTGAAGTGAAAACTATATTCCAAGTCGAGGGATAAAATCTTGCTCGCATGGAAAATAGCTTTCAATATGTTGCACGACATATTAGATATAAGGAACAAACATAGTACTCCCACTTGCTCTCAGGTCAGGAGTTATCTTATTTTAATCAAAATCAAAATATTGATTTACAATTAAACTTAAGATCTCAGCTCCTAGATGCATGATCTAATCCACACTTGGATTCTACTATTTTGTGTACTTAATAAAGATCATATGGATTCATCACACTTCTGATTACACACCGTCCTCGCAAAGGTAATCAACAATTGTCACATTTCATATGCATGAAAACAAGTATGATAATTAACCATCTTTATATCATTAATGCGTGTAGAGATGAAATTTAATCATAGTCAATTGCTTGAGTATGATTAAAACTTCTATCACAAGACATACATTAATGTTTGTACAATTTTGTCCTTATGAGTCTTTCTTCTAAAGAAACTCATTCTTAATCTCACAGATTAGTTGTTTAGTAAGAGATCAATCAAGTTCAAAACAATGATTGTCTTTCAAGGACTGCATCTTTTCATTCATAGTTTTGAGACATTTACCAGATTCAAGATCTTGATAATGCATCTCTGTATAGTTAACAGGTTCTCAGAGATTCTCAAACTTTCATTCCTCAGCATTGATATACAATATCACTCAAGTGCATGAGGTATCCTTGCGGATCTATGAATGTGAGTTACATCATTCTTTGGTTCAACATTTTCATGTTTAACCTTAGTATGACATTAGCAAGTGTATTTAGAAGGTTGTGCATTTTGTTCTTAAATATCTTCAAGATGCTCCCACTTACTTTTGTAAGTAGAGACTATTCTCTAAATACTAAGCGTCTTGAGCCACAATAAATTGTTTCCACTTGGAATATTTAAAATGCATCCACAGTTCTCAACTCTAGTTTGTTAATGACATGCTTCAAGAGATTTAACAAAATTTTGAACTTCAATTAAGACATAATGGAAATTATTCCATTCCGTCAATAGATGATGTCTTAATTACCTTCTATGTTAGAGTCATATTGAGTATATGCATGATATACTCAATTTTCTAACCTTGATAGTTTTGGAGATTAAAGCAGTTTAAGTTATCATGAATCAAACAATGTCAGAAGAGTTTGATATAACACATTAGACATACCACAATGATTGGTATCCTATGGGATTGTGAGACTATACCACAATTCCGTAGATAACTTAATATTCTTTTGGTCATATACTTGCCAATTAGGTAAAACCAAATTGTTCACATAGTATTTTGAAACCAATTGCATACTAGATATTATTTGTTGACCAATTCACTTACTTTATGTGTATGTCCTTACATGAAGACATAAACATTTAATATCTTACTATACGTTATAAGTCATTGATCAACTCAAGGACTTCATGTTCATGTCTTAACAAGAAGACATAACGAGTTAACCTCTTACCTTACGTTACAAGTCTTTCAACAATTAAAGGACTTTATGTTTGTGTCTTTACAAGAAGACATAAAACATATTTAACTAAAGTAATTATGAGTACCGACTATTGGCCTCAATAGTAATTTCAAGTTAATTGCTTATTTCATGATTATGACTTTATAAATAAACATAATCATATTACCTAAACAATTCAGTGAATAATTATGACTTTGCAAGAAAACATAATCGTACTGACTAAATCATTTAGTGAATATTTAGAAGTAGTTCTCATCATATCTTGACACTTATTCTACATAGGGCAACATACATTTTATGTGTAGAAGTCTTAGTAGAATATTAATTTCCTTACCTTATGGTCATGGAAAACCATTAGTCATATTATTATATGTTGTTTCTTGCACACAATTAAGATTTCTCCCACTTGTGCATGATGCAACATTAAGCAAGTATACAAAACAACACGACAATCATTTGCTTGCATAGATAATATGACTTCGTCAGATATAGAATATGAATTAAGTCAAGCTTAAATCATATCCTTATGAAAAGTGTATATAGAACAGGTTCAATTAATAAGTAATCTTGCATGATGACGTTATAGATAATGCTACAGAAAGCGACAAGTTATCATATAAAACAATATGCAGTGATTCGTACTAAATGAAAGAGTATCACACTTGGAAAGTAATAAATTATTTTTGGGCAGGCCAGAAATGATATGGGACAGCTATAAGTTAGACAAGCTCATAGCTCCCACTGAATCATATAACATTACTAGAATGCCAGCTTACAAAATAAAAATGTATTACTCCCACTGAATTAGACAAACATTACAAATGTTTTCCTATTGGTGAGAAGCAAATGACAATTTGTTTTACTTTCCTTATCCTGAATATCTAAACATTATTGCTAATGTTAACAAGTAAGCAAGTACTTAGATATCCAAGGGAGTGTGTCAAGTTCTATGACATAAACGATGGACAAGCCATTTATGCTAATGTTAACTTGAAATTGGCATGCAATTCCTCCTTATTTGGCCTACCTTGCCACAAGGGTGTAGTACCTTTATTTGGTTAAAGCAAACAACTAGGTTAATCATGCTAGTTATTGCTTTTACAATTTTACGGTAATATTTCAATTTCTTAATTAATACTCATAAGATGTCTTGCTGATAACAAGACATTAATATTTCATAGCTATAAAACACGTTATATAGTTATTGAAAACAAATCTTATAAGTTTCAAAGAGTTCAAAACCGAACAGGGGTAGTGAAACGTGTTTGAAAGTATAAGATTTAGTAACCATACTTAACAGTTTGACTTTTGCAAGGCAAAACAATTTCATGAGTATATTTACTTATGAGTTTGATTAGAATTTGGGGTAAATTCAATCGTTCCTTTTATCCACTTTTCTAGCAAGGAAAATGAATAGGAATATGTCTCTATCTTTCTTACAAGGAAAGGAGACCCATTTTGTCCTTTAGTTTGCCTTTTTCCAGGAAAAAGGACAAACCATTGTTTACAGTATATGTTGCAATATACAATTAGCAGTTAAGTTTAAATTTTTAGTATTTTCGATAATTGATTCTTTTAGAAACTAACTACCCTTGTTTTAATAGATAAAACAATTAATTTACTAAAAGACTAAGACCTTCTTGAACTCCCACTCATCACGGTAGTGCTTACTACTCTGGTAAGTCTTGTGGGTACAAGAGGTAGGCGGCGCGCGACAATTGCATTACAAGTGCAACTCTTAGATTTATGAGACTTATGGCACTAGAGTACAAGCTACTAGTGTCATGCATGTTTTGTCTCATCCTATGCCTCGGGCTCAAGGATCTCACCGCTTGACTCGATTAAGTCGTCCAATTAGAGAACGTGTGTAAATAACTCTAGGTCTCACGCCAGAGAATAAACACCTTGGGTTGCAATTCACTCACGTCCCATGAAGAGAAAAAGGCAAGTGCAAGTGTCCTCAACTTTGGATGGCATAAACTTAAATTTCAAGTAGGGTATCACATAATTTTTTTTGACAAAAGCATGTATCAAAAATTGTGTACAAAGAGGCATGCATACATCTTTGTAACACAAGTTTGCAAAAAAAACAATTTTTTCAACTTCTTAGGTGTACTTTTATCACAGGCAAAGAATGGTCAAAAACCCTATATTGTACTCTGCATGAGTCAAAAGACCCAAGTTCTTCTAATAATTCCCTCATATGCCGAAGCATGTAGTGGGGCGGGAAAAGACCACACAAAACCCTAGATCTTGATTTGATCAAAGATCATTAATAAAAGCACAAAAAAATATTCGGTATCTTATAGTTAAAGTTTATTAAATCACACGATATCCAGCAAGCTATATCCTGGTAGCTTCGAGTAATGATCCACACCTTCAATAGCTTGATAGAACCCGTGATTTAATTAAATCATATTTCAATAGTTTATAGTCCGTTTAAGTGTAAAAAAAAATTCACACATAACATATAACTGGTCACAAGGAATTAAGTGTGTATATTAACAGACAATAATTAAATCTCACGATTTAATTAAAAGCAAGTTTCGATATGAGTAATTAGTCTGTTTTTATTTCCAAAATCAACAACATATATGTAAAACAAGTCACAAGGAACAAAACATATAAGCAATTAAAACAGACAGAAAGAGGAGACAGACTCTAATGGAAAGCAGTAAAACAAGTAATGCTCCAAAACTCAAGAATGAGTCTTCCCCAATTGGAGAATCTAAGGCTCCTACAAGTTTTCGAGCTAGGTACCTTGTAGACCACAGACGTCATTACTAATGACAGCGTAAGCCTTTAGATTGGAAAAGAAAAAGAAGAAGTACACGATACAATAATCTTTTTAATTTTCCTAACCCCTTTTAAGTCTTATTAACCATTAATAATTAAACAAGATCAAGATTTAATTAAATGACAATAATGCATGTTATTGTCATAACAATTAATATATGTGTTTAATTAGCGTAGCAAGCGACTCTATGTGTAACCCATAACACCAAACGAGATGGCTCGTGATGCCACTGTTGGGATTTCATATTGATTAAACCATCAATACCACGAGTACGCAGCGGATGGATCTATATTTAATGTTATGAATTAAAACACATAATTAAAACACATAATAAATACTAACCTCGAATCTATTGAAAAATAGATAACCACCAAGTCTTGACCTTGATTACGAACACTCCAATGGATCTCGTATCATCACAAAACCCTAATCAACTATAGTGAGTTGATCTCTATCGAAAACTCACACTACACGTCTAACAAGAGCGTTAGAATGCTAGTGCTTACTTTACGTATAACAAACTAACACCGTGTGTTATTGTTACTAGCTTAAACACAATTCGAATACCAAAAGGTATACGTTCGAATTGTATTAATAAGATGAGGAATAGTAGACGAAAAACAAGAATTGAAATTCTTGTTGTACCCACTGTACGAACAAAACAAATCTATATGATTTGTTAATTACAGCCACAAATGTTGACCAAGGAAAAATAAACAACTAAATACATAAAGTATATAGTTTATATATGTCGTGTGTTTTTGCTTTTGATCGTGTCATCCTTTATCAATGAGGTCAAGGGTGTGTTTATATAGCACCCTGACTTGTCCAACAAGTCATTGCTTTCACATCCTTTAGTTACATAAAATCGACACTCTCCTCCCCTCCTAGAACCCTTCCCATAAGGGCCCTACATTGGAAGGAGGTCCGGGAGTTTCTTTTTCCGACATCCAATTTCCCTCTTTTTTTAATTTTTAAAACATTTTTTTAAAATTTTAGTTAAAGCGTTTTTAACGTTTTAAAAATTAATAATCTTTTTAAATTTTATTTCGTGGAAATATATTAATTATAATTAATAGTATAAAATTAAAATACTAATTATATTTAAAAAACGCTCTCAAAATGTATAGGGTGTGGGGCCCCGATAGGCTCACGAAAAATTTCTAGCCGAAATAACCTATTGATTTACGAAGGGCATAAAAATAGTATTCTTATTCGACATCTTCTTTGGTTGCCTTTTGGATGCTGTTTGAGCAGGCTGCCCAACTACTCGTCATTTTTACTTCAGGTTATGTTTTTTCCTTGGCAAAAATTTACTTTGTTGGTCATCTAAGAGGCAAGTACACTTTGTTCGTTTTAGTGCCCAGGCTGAGTATCGTGGTGTTGCCAAATGATGGTGAGAAAGGTTTTCCTTTGTTACCCGAATCTTTTTCGCGAGGGTTCAAATTTCCCCTATATTTGCCAATATTGTTTACTGTGATAATGTCAGTGCGGTTTATTTATCTTCCAAATTTGTGGGAACTTTAAACCCGAAGTATATCGAGATTGACATTCACTTTGTTCAAGATAAAGGGTTTTTACAGGAAGGTTCGCGTCTTGGGATGTTCCCTTCACGTTATTAGTTTATACCCATATTTTCACTAAGGGACTTTCATTTTTCCCCCTTTGATGAATTTCTGACCAGTTTAAGCGGGTTTTTTTGTCGTCCCATCCAATGCTGGGGATTGTTAATGGACTAGTATTTGTGTTAGCACTGTTTTTTATTGGGTCAAACCCGTTTGATCATTTTGCATTATTTATATTATATACAAACTCCCTTATTCGGTTAAAGGAAAAATTTCATAAACTTTCAGTTTTTTCTTTTTGTTTTTAACTAGGGCCCCCCTAGGCCACTAAAAGACTAATGTGTAAGCGTTTTTTTTTTTAAATTTTTTCAATTAAATTTCGATTTGCTAACACCCAAATATAAATTACGGAATATTATTTTTTTTTGGGTAAAAGGTTAAATTTCACATACAGCTGAGCCATAGTTTATACTTTTTACCTTTAACTTTTAAAAGGGTATTTAGGTAAAAAATTTTTTTAAAAAACTTATTAAAAATTTTTTTTAAAAACTTTTTAAAAAACTAAACTTTCTGTCTTAAACTTTTTGGGCAAAAGTTTGATGATTTTTCGGGTATCACTAAAGGGAAAAATTGATAAAACACACAACTTTTAAATAAATAAAGTTTTGTTCTTTTTAATATAAAGATAAACACAATGGTTTAAAAAAAAA